>OY987243.1:3564470-3675482 GCA_963920765.1 Ulota crispa
GGCAAAGGATGCGGAGATTTATGCATTCGATATTTCCGAGGTGAGTATTTCTAGTATAAAGAATTCTTCAATTCTAGAGGAATACCGCAACTTGAGTGGAGCTTTTAATGAGCAGGCATCAAATGAGTTGCCAAAACACGGTGTGGCGGACATGAGGATTGAATTCAAGCAGGGCCAGGAGCCACGAAATACTGGTCTCTGACCTATGTCACCGGCGAAATTAGAAGAGCTTTGCAAGTATTTAGAGGAAAATTTGGAGAAAAGATAGATTCGACAGTCCAAATTCCCGGTATCGGCACTAATTACATTTGCCAAGAAAAAAAATGGTTCCATCAGAGTTTGCGTGGATTATCAAAATTTGAATAAAGTCGCAATCTGAAATCGCTACCCGTTACCCTTTATTCCGGAGCTCACAGACCGGTTGATGGAAGCAAAGATTTTCACTAAGCTAGATATAAGACTGGCGTACCACCGAGTGCGGATGGCATTGGGACAAGAGTTCAAAACGGCATTCAAAACACTGTATGGATTGTTCAAGTATTTAGTGATGCCTTTTGGATTGACCAATGCGCCTGCCCAATTTCAATCTTACATGCAGGAGATCTTTGGAGATCTATTGGACATTTTTGTAGTAATATATTTGGATGATATCCTCATTTTTTCAAAAGATCTAGAAAAACATGTACGAGTTGTACGGGAAGTTCTTCAAATATTGGAAAAATATGGACTTTATGCTAAGGAATCAAAGTGCCAGTTTCATTGACAATCCATTGAGTTTTTAGGAATGGTGGTGTCTGCTAAAGGGTTGGAAATGTGCTAGAACAAGGTTCAAACCATTAAGGATTGGCCCATACCAAAAACCGTGAAGAAAGTGCAAGCATTCTTTGGCTTTGCCAATTTTTATCGGCGTTTTATATGTGATTATTCTAGGATTGCCGTTTCCCTTATCATGCTGACAAAAAATGATAAAAAATTTGAATGAACCATAGAAGTGGACCGGGCTTTCATGGAACTTCGATCAAGATTTCTCCAAGCACCGGTATTGCTCCACCCTAATTTTGAACGACCCTTCATTGTAGAGGCGGACGCATCCAATGTAGCAACATAAGCTATTTTTTCGCAGCACGGGGATGATGGGCATCTCCACCCTTGTGCGTTCCGTAGTTTAAAGATGTTTCCAATAGAACAAAACTATGATATCTATGATAAGGAACTCTTAAGCATAATTTTGGAGTTTTAAGATTGGCAGGTATATTTGGAAGGATCACCGCATCAAACTTGGGTATTCTTGGACCACAAAAATTTGGAGTATTTTCTTACTACAAAACAGTTAAATCGATGCCAAGCTCGATAGTCTGAATTCCTATCTGCTTTTAACTTTGAAATTCACCACCGTGCAAGATCGCCAAATGGAAGGGCAGACACTCTCTCGAGACGAGTGGATGTCACCGAGGGACAAAATAAAGAAAATCGACTCTTACTGCGATTAGCTGCGCCTGAGTCTCATGAACCAGTATGGACGGATGTACAGATTATAGAACGATTTAAGACAGCGTTGCAAGAGGATGCCACACTACATCCACTATTGTCATTTTTCAAAGACAATTCCAAGCAACTTCCCCGAGATATACGCCGATGACTTCAAGGATACACGTTGGATGATGGAATCTTTCGCTTTAAGGATTTGATATATGTACCAGACGATGAGGAACTCAAGCGGCAAGTTTTGCGATCTTAGCATGATGCACCAGCCGCGGGACACTAAGGGAGAGCTAAAACTTTGAATTTGGTTAGCTGAATTTTTTATTGGCTCACATTACGCTGCTATATTCACCGGTACGTTGAGGGATTTGACTTGTGTCAACGGTCGAAATCAACTCATCATCCTAGATATGAACTAATGCAACCCATTCCGGCTGGTCATGCACCGTGGAAAAGAATTTCTACCGATTTTATAGTAAAATTACCAAATAGCAGTGGACATGACTTTATCATGGTGGTGGTCGATAAAAACACAAAACTATGCCACTTTATTCTTACAAAGGAAATGGTTACCTTCAACGAGACCGTTTCATTATATCTACATAATATTTGAAAGCTTTATGGCATACCGGAGGAGGTAATTTTGGATTGTAGGCCAGTTTTTGTTTCTAAGTTCATGAGAAGATTTTGCAAACTCCTTAGGATTCGGCCATCTCCAACCACGGTTTTTCATCCTCAGGCGGACGGGCAAACCGAAAGGGTAAATCAAGTGCTTGAGCAATTTCTTCAAACTTTCACTACAACCCGGCAAGATGATTGGGCCGATCTCCTCCCAATAGTGGAATTTGCGTATAACAATGCAAATCATTTTGCAACAAGGTTCTCTCCTTTCTATGCCATTTATGGTTATTATCCGGCATTTTTGGTTTCTACACCAATCACATCTACAGTGCCTACGGTGGAAAACCGAGTGCAACATTTACAACAAGTCCACAAAGAACTTAAAGTCATGATAAAAATTGCAGGAGAAGACGCCAAACGCAACTACGATCGCGGGGTACAATTACAACCAACATTTCAAATAGGCGACAAGGTTCTTCTTCGGCACGATAATATAACAACAACAAAGTCGTCTCGGAAACTGGCTCCAAAGTTTTTGGGACCATTTACAGTAATTGCTATACTCTCCGATGTTGTTTATCGTTTACAATTACCAAAAACATTGCAGATTCATGATGTGTTCCATATCTCTTTGCTTGAAAGATATTGTCATGATTCCATTCCGGTACGACGCCAATTACCACCTCCACCGATTACCACTCCTGATGGAGATGTTGAATGGGAAATCCACAAAGTTTTTAATTCATGGATTTTTGGTCGGAAAAGAAGATTGCAATATCTAGTCTCTTGGGAGGGCTACGGACCAGAAGAGAATTCTTGGGAGCCGGCGGCGAATTTAGAGAATACACCACTAGCGGTAGCACAGTTTCATAAGAAGCACCCTGGGGCGCTGGCACCAAACCGTAAGAAAACTCTACCTAAAAAGGGGGATAATGTTACGAACTAGTTCGTAATGACGGTTACGTTGGTTATAGGTTGGTTACCCTTCTTCTTTTCTTCTTAAACCAAGTGAGGAGGTTTGTTCCTCACTTGACATTTTGCTTAATACAATAGAATACTTTCAATATCACCTTTGCATCTCTTAGTGTTTGTTTCTACATTAGGTTATGATTTCAAAATAGGAAAGGAATGTCAACTTTTGATCTTGTATCATAACACAAGAGGCCAGAATATGACCTCTCGGTTTTGAAAAATTTCAAGGTTTGACCATTATAATCTTTTCAATGGTACGGTGTAAAGACATGTCCCTTTTTGTGGAGCTCCAAGCATATGTTCCCTACCAATCGGTACGGTCAATTTATGTGAATATCTTTTAGGTA
Source organism: Ulota crispa (assembly GCA_963920765.1). Classification (NCBI taxonomy): domain Eukaryota; kingdom Viridiplantae; phylum Streptophyta; class Bryopsida; order Orthotrichales; family Orthotrichaceae; genus Ulota; species Ulota crispa. The sequence goes on from OY987243.1 coordinate 3,567,893, forward strand.
AAAGTTTGATAGGAATGAATTCTAAATGGATTGGGTTTGAGCAAACTTATGCTGGGCGCTCAGGGGTTAAACAATCTCAAAACAATTGAGGCATATTTTAAAACATATATGACAAGTTTTGTACTAGTAAAGTTTTTGAATGCTTTCATACACATGTACCTCGTTTTGTATTGGTTTTAATTGAATTTTTTATTTTTTATTTGTTTTTATTGGTTTTTTCATGTTTATCAGTTTTGATCAAATTTTCATGTACGTGAGTTTTGATTGCATTTTTCATTTGTATCAGCTTAAATTGGAATTTCATGTGTATTGACTTTAATTGGATTTTTTGACTTTAATTGGATTTTTCATATGTAAGTGATTTTAATTGATTTTTCCTATATACATGATTCTAATTGATTTTCCTTCTATGCTGATTTTAATTGATCCTTTTTGTTATGTAAAGGATTTTAATCAATTTCTCCTTATGCCCTCACTAAGCACTCAAGGAGACAGCCTATCTCCATGTTGTCTCCTTCCCAGCTCTTGAAAGTCTTATGTAATTTTTCAATGAGGCAAGCAACAAGATCTCATTCATTTCATGAGTTTTATCATCCGAGTCCAGGAGGGGTCAATAGTTGCTTCGTCGTGGTCCCAACGATACACGACGCAGTATAAGTTAGAAGGCTCTAATTTGGTGTGGGGTTCTAATTACGTGCACTTCTAGGAATGGTGATACATTCTTTCAAATATCTATTCCTATCATTGATGAGTTAAATGGGCTTAGCAGCCTACTAATTGGAGCCGTCGACTTCACGACTTCAATATTACCCAAAACGCATGAAAGATTGGGAGGAAGCGGCTTATTAGGGCATTTAGGGGTTAACCCCTAAGTTTCCAAGCCCTTTTTTCTATGAAAGTCACTGAAAATTGCCACCTTTGGGGGAATGAGTAGAAAAGTAGGAAATAAAGTTTGTTTTGCAAATCCAACCATAGGATCTTGCCTTAGACTAGAAGAGGTACTTGTGGGAAAAAATCAGGTCATTCTAGGTGGAGAAGAGGGAGATATTTACATGTGAAGTGAAAAAGAAGGTTTTTTTGTGTGGTCCAAATTTTTTAGAAGCCTTTGACCACTCCTACACAAAAAAAACTGCTCTACACAAAGTTGAGGTTTATTTTTTCCTATAGAAGACCAAATTAGATATGTATAGGAGAATTTTCAAATCAATTGGAACTACTCAACACATGGGAAAAAAATAGTAAGTAAAAAGAAGTAGAGAATGAGTCGAATCACTAAATTGTTAAGAATTTAATTATTAAAATGAAAAATGCAAATCCCGATGGTTATAATGTTGTAATAAACAATCTACTTCCTTAAGTTTAGTTTATTTTCCAAAATATCAAAAATTGTGAATAATAAAGGACTTCAAAGTTTATTTTAGAGTAGAGGATCTGGAATTGCCCACAAACTAAAACATCTTATAACTTTCACCTCATTGATTGAAATTGAATGATTCAAAGCTTCCCACATACAAAAAAATTCTAAAAAACCAATTTCAGATTTTTATTTTTGAAAAATACAAGTTTAAAGAAGTTTTTGAGCTGCTCAGTTTGCCCTCCCTCCTTTGGGTTGCAAAATAATTTACATGACTTCTTTATCAAATGTCAAAATGACAAAAAAATTAGATGCTTGTGTAGGTCTTAGAACTCTCCACCTCCAATAAAAGTTTCAATAAATCACACAAACTAGTTTAGCTATAAGTACATGCCTAAAATCCATTTGTCCCCAAAGGGTTGGGCCTTTAGGGGTTAACCTAAATGCCCAAGCGACCAGATTTAGGTCTCTACAAAAATTTGAAGATGAATAAAATCTTACCTAATCACTATTTTTAGGTTTTTTCAATATAAGTTTGATTTGATGTCTATTTTCAACATCAAAAATCTGATTATGAAAATGAAAGTTGATGATTTTTCTACTCTCGATTTTGTACAAGGGTGTCTTGTGCAATTCTGAGATTTGCTAGAAGACCTTGAAAATGAGCCTCAAATACACTAGAGCTTGGAGAAAAACTCACATTAGAAATATGTTAAAACAATAATTTAGGAGTCAATTTGTAAAGCTGTAAATTGATTACAATTAGACATGTGATATTTTTTTGGTGACCAAATTTTTAGATTTGACATGTGGAATGAGGATTAGAAAACTTCAAGTCACTTTTGCAATTTTAACACCCTCCTGCTCAAACATTATAATATTTCAAACTATAAGTGATATTGTTGTGTTTTTTCTTCTGTGTAAAATCTAACATGTCTAGTTTAAATTTGTATGGTTATAGTTGAAAAAACTGGATGAAATTTATGAAAAAGTTGATTGATTGATTGTTCAATTTCATGAAAATTCCAAGAAGCTCAGAAAGGCTTTCGGTCGTTTAGGGGTTAAAGCAGCGTTTAATAAGTTGGCGAATTTTCGCCTAAATCTTACCTCAAATCTTAGGTGGCTATCGATACATTAAGATTTTTGTGTGAAAAGTTGGATAAAATTGCCAAATTCTTCCTGAAGCAAAATGCAATTTGCCAAATTTTAGATGAAAGTAGCTTATATTAGAAATTTTTTGAATGAACGTCTGCCGATTATTCATTTGTTCCGATTTTAACTAAAACTTCCCTACCTGCCTGCATTTTGGGGTGCGGGTTGCTCTACCCCGCCGAAAACAGAAATTAAACCTTGGGTTAAAGCAGCTGGACCGGCCCATTTGCTCATTTGCTGGCTGTGAATGCCCTGTCCGTAGTGAAGATGCTCTAAGAAAGCAGGCCCTCTCGCTGGCGGTAGGCATATCGAGAAGATAAGACAAGCGGCGGGGAAGGTCTCAACAAACAAAAAGCTGTTGTGCACCGGCCGGGAATCGAACCCGGGTCTGTACCGTGGCAGGGTACTATTCTACCACTAGACCACCGGTGCCAGGGGAGTGGGCCACTCACAACCATCCCCCTAACGAGGGAGGGGATGAGCCAAACTCCTTCCGGGAGGGGTCGCCGCTGCCGGGGATCGAACCCGGGTCACCCGCGTGACAGGCGGGAATACTTACCACTATACTACAACGACATTGGCTCTCGTGGCGGACCCGAAAGAAGGTGCAAACCTTCCCAACTCCCGACCCACGAGAGGCCCCCACCAGGACCACATGTGACATCAGCTCCTCTGCACGCAACTTATTACGCTGAAATCTGCTCCCCTACCTCGAAGCTATGCAACCAACTACAAGCCACGCAGATCGGCTCGCCAAAGGCCGACTTGTTGCCATGAAAGCTTTCAGCGGCGCCAACCTAAACTAACGCATGTCCCCCAGCGACTGTGCACTCGAGCCTGTCACACATTCACACCCCTCGTAGCTCGCCCCAAAATCCTTTCCCCAGGCATGCTTTTCACTTTGCAGAAACCAGCCTCACATGTCCCACATCCCAGTCCCACTCCGCCCTCGCACATGTCGCTCGTCCGCAGAGCACAGTCAAGCACTGCACAGCAGGCGTCGTCGTTTTGCTAGCTAGCTTCGTCCTACATTCACTTTACTTACAGGGCTTTCGTCCAACGCTTTCGCCGGTGACAGCCAGGTAGGTCATCGACAAGCAGAGCGCGTCACTGGGGATTCCATCACTTCCATAATTATATCCTCGACGGGAGTCACTCAAATGGCCATGACCTCCTTGCATGTTCCGAACCTCCTTTCCCCTCGCAAAATCCTAAGCTGCAGTCCCTCCCTCCCTCCCTCCCTGCAGTGCTTGTTTCCACTGGAGAAAGCAAGCACCTCACTCCAGCCCACCCTCTTAACTTACATGCACCGAGACTCGCCCACTCACACTTCAGCCCCGTCCCGTCCAACCACGCACAGCACCAGCGTCACGTGACTTGGCTCTCGCCTCTCAATGCACCTCCACCGCTCTCCCGTCGTCCACACCCCCAGCCAGCATCACCCCGGGTTCACTGCGGTAAGTACACTTGGTATCCTTTCTTCTTTTATCAAGCGGCTGCCGATATACTGTATCATTCATTCAAGCCACGGGACGCACGCCATCGAGCAGCTACACTGCCCCGACTTCACGACGACCACGACGACCCACCCAGAGGCGTCGTCGCACACGACTCTCATAATTTCACACCCCCAGGAAGGAGGAGACCCCCATCACCCCATGTCGTCGCGCAGCCAGAGAGAGGATCAGAAAGGAAAAAAACACACACACATTGACACATTCACACACGCGCACCCACATACACCGGCAGAATGAACGCACGGGGTTAAAGGAAGGAAATCCTATGGATTTGGGCAGTTGAGATTGGACACTGCGGAGTCAAGTTTATTACTTCTTACGTAAGAATTATCCATTTTAGGCAGGTATTAACGCAGTCACCAAATTATTTGAACTTGAAAGATCACAAACATCAGTTTTGGATTACATTTGCTCAAGGTAGAAAACCGATTTAGTAAAGCTTATTATAGATACAACTTTCTTATGGTCTCACCGATAATAGTTAAAAACTTGGCACATTGCTAGCTTCTATCCTGCATTCTCGTTTACGAATACCAATATGATTGCTATCTAAAAGTTGCAATACTTCAGCTGGAAGTTGTAACTATCCACATATTCACTGAAATTAGCTGCACCCGAAGTTACTTGGATCACAATTCCTCTCATTACGTGCACAACTAGTATACAGAAATCCAATATCATGCAGTTATCCATTATCCGGGGGTTCATGTGGGAACCAGGTTATCATTTTGTCGTGGCCCACTCAATGCTCTACCAACGATCACCACAGGCACTGCCACAGATACAACCGCAGCGATGACAAGGAACAATGACCCTCCCAATGCAGCATGGGCACACCAACGCAGCGTTCTCCAGTGTCTCCTCACAATCCGGAAAGGAGAAAATTGGCACGGACCTTCGTCGTTCTGATTCTGCACTTCTTTCGCAGATGGACTGACTGATTGTTCTGCAGCATCTTCATATTGCCCAGGAGCAATGCTATCACGGTGTTGACACGCACAAGTAAAGCAAACTTCGTCTCGGATCATTTCGTCCTTGTGGAGCAGATTCGATAATCCATCGACACAGAAATGAATGGCGTCGTCAGCCTTCTCAGGTTTGCGAGTCCGACCGCTAGGGTCATCGAAAGACCGCCTCCGTTTGTAATCCGGTGTGACCATGTGAACCTCCCGTGGGCTACTGTCTACAGAGACCACCTTGCGAAGTCTTGGAAAATCCTTTCCCTTGCTCCAATGGTCCATATCCTCGTCTGAACTCTCTGAAGGATACGATTCTTCGGATGCCATTGGATTATCACGCACACTCCATCCGGCCTCGCTTGATGTTTCGGCATTTAATTCGGTTGCATCTGCATTTATTGACTGCAATATATCATCCTGACAGAGCTTCGTGTGTGGTTCAAACAAACTTCCTCCCGAGGTCTCCGGATTGGAGAGACTCGACAAAGAGCGCACTGGTCGTGTCGGTGGAACAAATAGAAGTACATCCTTCGTAATAGTCAGTGACTTGGTTATCTGCGAAGGAAAAGAGAAAAAAGCTTGTCAGACCATGAGCGAAGTTCAAACCTAAGATCCAAGCAATTGGATATGGAGAAATTCAAAGGAAAACAAATTGAAAATCTTGCTAGTGCTTCCGGGGCATTGATTTATCACCTCCTTCTCCAGGTTCACTCCTAGGTGAGCAAAAGGGTCGTAGCGGAGTGCACGTGGGTTTGATTGTCCATGTAAGAAACGATCTTCTTCTTTGGACTGTCCATTGTTGACCACCAGTTCAGCTGATGGAGCACTTTGAGCACGGATCAGTCTGCTTGGTGCGAAAATTTCACGTTTCTCTTCTTCCATATCTGCATTGGAAGTGTCACGGTCATTCTCTCTCTCAGTTCTCGCACCACCGTTCCTTGATGGTCCTGTCTGTGAGGTGATTTCTCCCAGCTTTAGCCGAGGCAAGCTTAGTCTCGCCTGCCGGGAGTCCTCCAATCCATCAAGTAGTACGCCGCTGTTCGTTTTCTTCAAATCGTGGTTGTCTTTTCGCTTTCGAAAATTAACGCCTGAAGTACCAAGTTCAGTGCGCATAAGACCTGAAAATCCACCCGTCGGCAGAGACGCTCGCCGTCGCAAGTAATTTCTGGTGTGCCCCGCTTCATCCTCTTCCGGATATAGGCTATTTACCTTCCTTCCTCGTAATCGACCACTCTCCTTCGCAGTAATTGCTACATAAATACCAAGGCACAGTCACGTCAAAGATGAAACAAACACGGGACGTTTAAAAGAGTTCTCTGAGCTTCAAATCGCAAAAATCAACGGCCAAACGGTTTACGTGACCTCAACTATCAAAGAGATTCTTGCAAGTTTGACAGTGCACAAACTCAAGGTGTTTGACGGTGCAATATAATAAAAGCCAGAAATATTCTCCAAATTCCATAACGCAAAAGAGCATACAGCTTCAGATAAGCAACAACGCAATAAGAAGGTAAATAGACATTTGAGGTGAAATGTGAGGGACCAAGATTTGAGCAGAATTATAAATGGGGTTCATAATGGAAAGTAATGACAAGCTTTAAAGGTGAATGAGTTCAATACTTACATCTCCATGATGGTGATTCGCAGTCTTCGACGGTGGTAATAGAACTTGAAGGAGAGCCTGGGGTGCCACCAGATCGAGGTGAATACCGAGGATAAACAGGTGCTCGCTTAGTCTTCGATCTGTCATTGCTTCGCGCCGAAGGAATCTGAACAGAATCTGAAGCTGAAGTTGACGCAGGCGAATATGAGAAACCACGCGATTGCTGAGAAGTTGGACTCGCCGCCCTCATATTTGGGCTGCCGACCCTCGCACTATTAATACCAGGTCTGATGGGACTCATGGGAGCCTTTGGACCAGTGCCCCGCTTCGGAATAATGGATATGGAGTCAGCACTCGCACTGATAGAAATCCCAGGACTGCTAATCCGAAACTCGTCGCTCGACCAATGCCTCCTGTCGTTACGCTCTGTGGATTTCCGAAGAGGACTCGCTGCCGTGCTAGGTGGTTCGTCGGTTGTTTGTCCGGAAGACAACATCTTAGCTGTATGTAATGCTTCGTTCACAGCTGCTCTTACGTGGGGCATCTTGTCAAGACGACAACTATCTAGCGCCTGCAATATTCACAGAAACTCGGTCAATGAGAACAGGAGGATAGAAAGAAACGTAAGGCATTGCGTACCTCAGAATCATACCGCACAAAGAGTCCGAGATTAGTCACGTACATTTAAAGCAGAATGGAGCTCCGTTTCCAGTGTCTCCTTGTCAAGAATGGTGAGCACCGACTGCAGAAGCTTAGCAGCAGCTTTGCGGAGCTGCCACGAGTTGGAAACGACCTTCAAAATATCCTCACCGGCTCTCAGTAAGCTCGCACCATAGATGCTGAGGGTATCCGGGTTTGTTGATGCGAGAATGCATATGAGTTGCATGTGGGCTGCTGTGCGAGTCGGTTTTTCATTTAGAGCTACAGTTGTACGTTGGCATATTTCGTGGACGGTCTCGTCATGGGCATTCTTCCATTGCTCTGTTTCAACTAGTGCGTGAATGCAGGTAGCTGCATTCGCCGCCACGGGCTCTAATTTCCCTGCAAGGGCGTCAGTGAGCGGGGCACAAATCTCCTGCAATATCTTCTCCGCATCCTCTTGGGAAGTACCAGTGTCAATGGCGTACCGGGCTAGGGCTGCAGTAACTCTTGCAGAAGAAAGTTGCAATTGAGGGAAGCTTCCGCTTGCAGATGAAGAACGCACCACAGAGTTAATTACTTTTGAAATGTGGGGGATGACAAGCTTGCCATGTACTCTTGCAACGTCCTCGTACAATGAAATGGAGTAGGATCGCGTTCCGTCGGGCTCCCGCGAGTCTGCAATCTGTACAGAAAAATACTATTTTTTTAAAAGGACATGCAGAAGGCAGTCACAGAATAAGTCTGACATTATGCTTCAACAGTCAGATAAAACTTATGGTTCAGCAAAAATCCTCATTTGGTTCAAGAACGAAGGTAAAATGTATTTCACTGACGCATTCTGACTGCTCCTTCGGCTATGGATTTACAAACTATGGAAGGTAGCCATACATTTGTTAGAAGTTTATTTGACTTTGGTTGATTAATGCGGCAGTAAACAAAATCTCAAGAGCCTCAAGATGAGCGTGCAAGAATAAAACTGGACTCCTACAGAATCAACGGCTTAAAATACTACCTGTGAAATGAATCGGGGCAATGTAGACGAATCCAGCTGCTCCGCAAGTAGCTTCAGAGACTTTATCGCAGCACGCCGGGTGTCACCATCCGTGGCAAGTTCAGCCAAGTCCTGCTTTACCAAGGCGCTCAAAGAACGAGATCCGTCTTCCTCTCTCATCTTCTTTTTCTTTCAGTCGACCTAAACTTCAGAGCTGTTCGTTCTGAGGACAGGTGGTTAAGAAAGATTCCCTCCACAGTATTTCGAATTCACGTTTGAGCCCGTAATCCTTCGAATTCAATTCTCTACCATAGTTCTCAAAATTGAGAATCACGCCCCTTGACTGTGCCTGGAGACGCCATTCCAGCACCTTCGAAATAACCAAAATGTGCAGCCAGTTGCCCCCAATCCTTGATCAGCACGTCAGCACTCGCCGGAGTTTATGAAACCCACTTGCCGATCCCTGAAACTGAAATTTCCAAATGGCGCTCTCGTACAGATCCTCAATTTTTGGCGAGACGTATCAAAGGTATTCCAACATCCCACATACCAGAAGCTCATCCAGAAAATGCCATTAATACAATTTTTTGCAATATTTTTTTTCACCTAATATTTCGAAACATCATTTTTCATCGGCTATCAATATGATCAAACCTTTCGTAATCACAAAACCAATGCGCAGAAATGCACAGTATCCTGATGAGTAGATACACAAAAGTTTGTGCGTTCTCCTACATACTTTAGCACTTCACAAGAACGAAATCACTAGCCCCTTCAATGGACACTCTCTCTCGTCACAAAACCAGTGCTCTTATTCCGAAAAGCCTGGAATCTCACAATCCCTTGCAATTGCGTCCAAGCTCAAGAAAACGGGATGATGCCACACAGCTGATGTCAATGCAAGAAGCGCACAAAACATCGACAATTATGTTTTACCGGTTTGTTTGAGCATCTATGACGACAACAGTGTACAAATACACCTTTAAGAAATCAAATACAGAGCATTCTAACAGCAACTAAGAATTGAATGGCAGATTTGGCCAAGAAAAAACAGAGACAAGCGTCAGGGACTGGCAGGGCGACTATGAAAACTGCGGCTGACAGACTACTGAGGACCTGTCTGTCGGCAAAAGCTGCCAGCACCTCTTCACCTCATCTGACTTCGCACAACTTCTTCAAATCTTAACCGAATTCCTTAAAACCGAAACGGCGGAATCGGCCGAGGTTAACAAGACATCAAATCAAGTGGCGATTGGAAGAGCCGCGAGGGTGGACGGTCGAGATAAGATCGTCGTCTCCACGGCAGAGGCTCTGTTGCTTGATGCTAGGGTATCATTTCAAAGAGGAAGCAAAACAGGCTTGCGGAGGCACACACGGCATTCAACGTCACGAGAACGAAGGTATCTGCAAAAGCGGAACTACGCGACGCGCCGTATTTTGGACGTCGTATGTATACCGGGGAGTATGAGCTGGACGGTGATAGCTCATACGTATGGCTCTTGGTTGGGCTGTCATTGGGCCAGGCTACTTCCCCACTTCCCTCGTGGGTTTCGTTTATTTAGGTGACAAGTAGCATTTTCATTTATCATCTTGCTAATCCAGGATTTTTGTATGACTGGTTCTGTCTTCTTGAAGGGGGGAAATTGATTCTCCAGGATACCACGTGATATATTATACCGTTTAACTTACTGTTAAACTATTTCTTATCTTTTACAATCTCACATATCCTTTTAACACGTGTAGAAATCCCTTGCTTTGATGATACCCTAAACATAACATTGCTAACCAGATTTGGGAGTTCCCCCTAGCTGGAGGTATATGCCTCCCCATATACATGGAGAGGCTTTAATTTACGATCCTGAAAGCTGGTTGGTGAAGGCCCTAAGCCGGTGGTGGTCATTTGTTGGGGATTTTCATATTAGGGGAGGAAAAGGGACTCCCAAGGAAGGGTTAACAATGTTTATGAAATACTGCATTTAACTCCTAAATGTCTAAGGGGATGAAAAACGTTCTCCAGCTCTGAAAATAGATTATGTGATTTTTGAAAAAATTGTTTTTCATCTGATTTCTTTTCATGAGTGACCATAAACACATTGTCCATCATGGAAGACAAAAAATAACCTCTTGAGATGCATTTTCTTTTTTGTAACCCAAATTGTGATAAGATTCAGAAACATGGTGTTAGCTCCCAAGCTGCCCTTCTTGCAATTTTCATGAGGGCACCATGCACTGTTGACTTTTCCAACTTTTTGAAGCAATACTACTGTTGCCCATGTGCAAAACACTGTAGACTGTCACAAGTAGGGCAAGCCACAATATCCATCCGTTCTTTAAGGGTTAATCTCCTTCCACCCATCCAGGTTTCATCATAGTTCATGCATTTAAATATGAACTCATATTTCCAAATTCAATGTCCTGAAGATAGATTACTAAAAAATTTTGAAAAATTATTTGGTGAAGAACCTGAGCTTTACAATTCTGGGCCCACAAACTCGCATGTGCAACAAACCAAGGTGAATGAGTTGGGGTTAACCCCTAAAGGGCCTTTGGGCTCTAGAGATACGGTACTAGATACGGCCGCAACCAATATTTCAGAAGTTTGAATTAGCTGGAAATTAAGTGTTACAACCATACATATTGAAGGGTTGCATGATAGTGGGTGCATAATTTTTTTTGGAAAGCCCTCATAGCAGCTCAAATATGGTTGTACATGCGGCCGTACATACGGCCCCAGATGGCCAATGGGCCATTCAGGGGTTAAATGATATGCCCAACTTTGTGGGGGAAATTTTGGCTTCACATGCCCAGTAGTTTTTTATTATCAATTTATTTTTCATTGAAATATAATGGATAATTTTTATATCAATATACTATAGTATACTAACTCTTGGGCACTCTATGTATATTTTGAGTACCTCGTGCGGCAAGGGTTTTTTTTAGGAGTTATTTAGCTCGTAGGCAAGAATTAAAAGATCCCTATAATTACTTTAATTGGAAAAATGGCTTATTTTTATGGAACTCTATCATTACTTATATTGTCTATTTTAGGAAAATTTGTTATAGGCTATATTCTTTATAAAGAAAAACCTAGAATTGAAAAAGAAGTTGAAAGGATAAGAATTAGACAAAGAAGTATACAACCCCTTTTTTCCTAAACCTTGAAGCTATTTGTTATATTTTGAAGAAATGTGGCATTTAATTGCCCAAAAAACAATGCGTCTAACCCAACTATGCACCGAGTAGTGCACATGGCTATAGTAAGCTTAGTATAGAGGATCCAATATATGACACACTAAATTATATGAACAAAATACTAATGACATACATTTGGAGGCTACCTATATTGATTATAAAGGATTTGACTGTCAATGGCCCTTACCTTATTTGTAAGTTTGTTATAAAATTTATGCAAAATAAATAAAGGGCTATCTATATTCTACAACACGTTCTTTATAAAGCGCAGTAAGTTACCCCTAGTCTAAACTTAACCCCTAAACCACAGTTGTTTGTTCAATAGCCAATTGAAAGTTTGGGTAGGTTCCTATGAAGTCAAAATTTGGCGGATGTTTCTGAAATTTGGAGACAAGGTGCACATAATGAACGCCTTTGTGTGAAAAAAAAAAAACCCCTTGTGATTGAATGCTGGAGTAAAAAGTTATGCTGACCAAAAGAATTTGGGCACCTTGGGCAGTTTGGGCATCCTTGGAAAATCTTGTGCTAAAACTTTCATCAACTTTTGAAACTTGGCATGTATGTAACTTAAAAAATATGGTATATAATTGTCAAAAAAAAAGATTTTGAGCTTACAAATCATAATCTAAGAGGAATCAAACTTTGTTAACTATGTCTAGGTGGTTTCAGGAAAATATAGTTTCTTCTAACTTCAGGCCCTATTATCTTGCATTCCATAAACTCAAGTTCTTGAAACTTTTTCCACATATTTCAAATGTTTGTCTCTAACTTCTCACTATTCAAATTTCAAATAAAAGATTTCTTCATCGCACAAGAAATCATGATAAAAAGATTAGTACATTACCAATTCACTAAACCTCCTGGTATTGCAAGGTGATTTAGAATAAGCCAAATTTTATATTTGCTTCTAAGTTTTTTCATGAGTTGACCTAACATCATATACTTGTGAATGGTCAAAAAAGTTGTTTTTGTGTAGAGGTTTTTTTGTTAAACTTTAAAAGGGCTCAAAATCTACTGATCTTGTTTTGCAAGAATGAAAAATAGTTGTTTATCTCACTTCAAACATTATAACCTTACAATCTACATAGTCAAATGGGTTGGAATTTTCACACATTGCCTTACTTGTAAATTACACTTTTGTATAGTGGAAACTCAAAAAAATTGAAATTAAATTAAATTTTAAATAAACCATAAAAAAGGTAGTTCTAGTCTTATTTTTCTCTGCAACACCCTTTGGGCTTCATAACATTCAGTGGCACTCAGCACGCCTGCCCTCCCTTCAAGTGAAGAGTGTGGAATTTTCCACATCCATCAGTAGCTAAGAGGACACTTGGCTGAATTTGTCAGAGAGTTTATGAAAGAATGGCTCAGTTTAGTGCACATACGTTGATATGGAGGCCAGCCGTGTCAAAAAAAAAAAAAAAAAAAAAAAATGTGTGTTAGGACAAAATTCGTGGATGGTACCTGAAGAAAGGGAAAGGCAGCCTCTCTTTAGGCTACTGAATATCATGTTTAGGGGATAATCAAACTTAACTAGTTTTTATCAAGTATTTTCAAGTTCAGCTGACTTAACTTTTCTGAAATTTCAACCGAATTCTTTGCAATTTCTCCGCAAGCATTGGACATGCTGTTTTGTAGAGTAGTATGAAAGATCTCAGCATTTACTACAAAACGAAGTTAAAAATACTAATCTGTCCCCTAAGTTGGATTTGGTCAGTTTTGCCCACCTTAGAATTCTCAGCCCTAAATCGGGGTAGCATAACATTTAGTAGTCTAAAGAGAGGCTGTCTTTCCCTCTCTTCAGTTGAACCTCATCTTGACAAAAAATTTAATTAAATTTTAAATTTTTGACACGTCTGAATCCTTCGACATGTGTGCACTGAACTAAGCCTCCCTTTCATAAATTTTGACAAATTCAACCAAGTGTCCCCATAGCTAAAGAAGGGTGTGGAACATGGTCTAGGAGATATTTGAGATTTTCCGTAGATTTCCTTCAATCCCTATATTGAACCGGTTTATTAAGGAGCTCTCTTGGTTATTTTTTATATTTCACACTATAATTAAAAAATTTAAAGATTTTTGACCAGTTTTTAGTCGAAGTTTATAAATTACAATTAGTTTTTTCTCATTTCACTTGGCTAGCATTAAACTAGCAGTCGGTTCTTCCCGGACCTTAGTGTGGAATATTCCACACCACTCTTGGAGGGAGGGCAGCCTTTACTAGTGCTACTGAATGTTATGAGCAGAATCCGTGTGTGAATTCAAAATTCCCAAATACAATCTCCCGATGATAAAATTCTGAACTCTTGTATTTTCTGGCGGTTGAAAAAGGAGGGACTATCTGCCTGGCCCCACAACTTACATGCAATCTAACCCCAGCCGGCTGTGCAGTGGGCAATCTATTGACTATTAAGAGGTCCAACTTGAGTCTTTTTTCTTTAGAATAGGAGTTCTATGACAAGACTCACTAGAGGCCTAAACAGGGCACAAACTAAATAAGGCAGATTGACTTTGTAAAATGCGCATTGCACAGCAACGAGTGCTTCATGCCTTCCTGTCATAAATGACGCGGTACCAGGCCAAATCGCCATGATCTGGATATCACTGGCACCGCGCGCAGTCTTCCGGTACCGCAACTCAGCAATACCAGTAGGGCCGCTGTGCTACCTCATAAACAGTACAATTAAAAGTATAATTAGGTTGACTCATACTAATTCCTCAACGTTTTACATCGTATAAATATTTATTGATATTACAATCACTTTTATCAATAATTATTGTAATAACTTTTTTTTAACAACGATAAGGGCTCAGCAACAACAATAATGGCACATAAAAATAGATTAGCAGCTTTCAAGCCGTAAAGCATGTGAAATCCTAATATTTAAAAAATTGCATATCTAAGAGAGTGGTGTCATGGGGATTGGAGGAGATCCTGAACCTCTCCAACACTTTCCATGTCAGTTGGAGATCCAAGCTCCCTTTTATCCTAGGTCCAACCTCTAATCCCCATTTTTAGGCTTTGCAGGGACTAAAGGGCCTAGGTCATAGCTCGCACAATTCTATGGGAAATTTGGTACATTTCCTAGTATTGTTGACAAGGGTTGGCATTTTTTTCTTTCACTCAACAATTGCCTAAAGCTCATTTTTTTCTTAGTACAAATCCATCTTTTCTATTTACCATTTGGCAAATTGCTTAGTTTTTGAATTTATCTTTGGCATATTTCCAAAGTGTGATGCGTATGATTGGATTTTTTTTCCAATATAACACTTTCAAAGGAGTTCATACATAATTTAGGATTCCATAGTTTAATGTCCTTAAGAGGAGTTGAATTTGGTAAAGCCCCCACCTTCTTAGGGCCAAGGATGTTGCATTTGAAAAATGTGTGGATTCTAAAGAGGGTCCATGCATTTTTTGGAGCTTGGTTAGTACAACAAAGCAACACATATAATTCAACCCAACCCAATTTTTAGAGAATCAAGTAGCCAAACAAACATGAAGCATTATTTGGATTAACCCCTAAAGGACTATTGTCCTTTTGGAGGACAATGGGGATTTTGGGCATGTACCTATGGCTAAACTACTTTGTGTAATTTTTTGAAACTTTTATGGAAGATGGGGAATTCAATGATCTATGTGGACATCTAATTTTTTCCTCATCTTGACATTTGACAAAGAAGTTATGCAAGAGTTTTTGTTGCCCAAGGTGGGAGGGCAATCCGGGCAGCCCAAAAACTTCTTTAAATTTTCCATACTTCTAAATATAAAATTTGAAATTGGTTCTTTAGATTTTTTTACACCTGGGAAGCTTTGAATCATTCCATTTCAATCAATGAGATGAAAGTTATGAGATGTTTTAGTTTGTGGGCAATTACGGATCCTCTACTCTAAAATAAACTTTGAAGTCCTGTATTTTCCACACTTTTCAATATTTTGGAAAAAGACTAAACCAAGAAAAGTAGACTGTTTATCACAACATTGTAACCATTGGGATTTGCATTTTTCATTTCAATAATTAAATTCTTAACATCTCTACTATCTTATTCTTACTTACTATTTTTTTTCCTATGTGTTGTATAGTTCAAATTGATTTGAAAATTCTCCCACGCATGCCTAACTTGGTCTTCTACATGGAAAAATAAACCTCAACTTTGTGTAGAGCATTTTTTTTCATGTAAGAGTGGTCAAAGGCTTCTAATTTTTTTGGACAGTACAGAAAAAAACCTTAATTTTCACTTCAAATGTAAATATCTCCCTCATCTCTATCTATAATGATTTGATTTTGTTTTCCCACAAGTACCTCTTCTAGTCTAAGGCAAGATCCTACGGTTGGATTTCCCCAAAAAAAAAACCTACCTTCTTACTCATCCCCTAGAAGTGGCAATTTTCAGTGAATTTGACAGAAAAAAGGGCTCAGTCCTTTAGGGGTTAAGACCAATTAAGAAAATCAAGCATATAACTTAAAATACTAACATATAAAAGTTGATACTTGCTTTTGTTTTTCCAAAATGAAATGGCATCATCAATGATATGATTGATTTCTTCATTTGACTCTTCCAAAGCAATTTTAAACATGGCACCTAAATTCTTGCTTCAATTTCACAACACAATCTTGCTTTTGCAAGCCAAATTCAAAAACATAGAGAAGGAGAAAACTAACTCTTGGCTCCTCTCATTTAGTTGCTACCCGTGCTATCTTGAACCCTTGTTTGTTTTATTTTATTTTGTTTGCTTTTTATTTTTTTCAACCAAACTTTCCATCTCCTAATCTTAAATCTAGGAAGAACGCGTTATTCGTTAAATTGGGAAAAACAGTACATTTTAGGACTTTCAAGTATTTAGGTGATCACCTAAATTCAAGCTCACAGCATTTTTTTTTGTACACATGCCCTCACTTGAAAGGAGAATTTTGCGAGGGAAAAAATCTTAGTGGCTCATATTGGATTTGATACCTTTGAATCTGGTTTAAAGTAACTTTTTGGATTTCAGGTGGAATACGAAATGGTACTTACGTTTTTCCCAATTTAATGAATAACGCGTTGAAGAAAAAAAATCAATGCAATAAACATCTGAAGTAATGGTGAGAAGGTTGGTCAAGTTGCCAAATTTTTATTATCCTTCTTCGTCAATTTCCTGTTTTCTCATTATGGAGTTGATATTCCATCCAAAGATTTTCTATTTCACTTGAAAATCTTCAATTTCTTTTGCCAAGGTTGTAAGTAAACATCGGCACTCCTCATCCAAGCCCTGGACTCCTATCTTGAATCGAGGCATTAGAAATGGTAAAAACATATTACATAAATTAATAAATTATGCCGGCTTGGGCAACACATATATTCTACAATGGTCAGCGCAAAAGGTTGCAATCCTACAAAGAAAAATTGTTCTTTTTTTCTAGTTTTTAAATTTGGGTTGAAATTTAAGTGGTTCACAAAAAGAAATAGCAATTTTTGGGAATCAGTTCAACTGCCTTATTACCTCCCAACACGTTTTAAATGTAACCTTAACTCCTAAAGGACCATTTTTTTTTTTTTTTTTTTCTAGATTTCTATGCAAGTATTTCTACAAGCTACTTTGTTTATAGAAACCAGTTTACAAGAATAGCAACAATTGTGACATAACAAACTTATACAATGTCTTTTCTTTAAAAGATGTGAATTGGGTTATGGCAACATGTTTCTTTTTAAATAGTAGTCTTTTTTAGACTCTATACTTGTTACGTCTAGAAAGTTCCAAAATATAATCAATTTTATAAAGTAGTTCTAATACTTGTTTATAGACTTGAGCTTATATTAGCAAAGTAAAGTGAAGAGGCTTTTCAAGACTCTATGCTTGTTACTCCTAGAAAGTTCTAAAACATAGTCAATTTTATAAACTAATTCTAATACTTATTTATAGACTTGAGCCTATATAAGCAAAGTAAAGTGAAACTATTACATATTTTAGACCTTGACTTAAAAATACCTATTTTGATGTACAAAGTAACACTAGACACAAGTTACTAATGAGAAGGTTCTTTTTGAGTAAAGCAAAATTTGCATATGTGGTCTTGATAGGGCTTTCTTTTTTGAGTATCCTTTGCTCACTATACGACTAGATAGCCTTTGAGCTGAAACTGACCTAATGGATATATTAAAATTACCATGCAACATCTGGATCAGTAAACTGCTCTGAGCAACTACTCTGAGCAAATAAATGTCCTTTTTGAAAAGAAGCGGGACTGGTCCCTGGCCTCTCTCTGTTCACTCTTGGTTATGGTGACACAGTGGTTGCTCTCGTTTGGACTTACGGGTTGCAAAGCACAAGGTCGGCATTTCTCTATACACTTTTCAGTTGGTCACGCTAGTTGATGCTTACGAGATCGCAAAGCACAGTGTAGACAGGAAGACTGAGCACTGATGATCACTTTTGACTATAGCAATAGCTTTGCTCAGGGACACTCGGTGACACAGTGCCTCTTGCAATTTGCTACTGGAGTTCTAGGGTTTTGCTATTAAACATGGATGGCATGCATACTCATATCGCAAAGGTTCTTTATCTTATTATTTGAGGTTTTTTGTGGAAGTAAATTGCTTAAAATTACATGTTTTCTTTGTGAAGGTGATAACAAGCGTTTATGGGTTGTTGACACCCGTTGCAACCTCACTAACATTACATTGACTTGTTGTGTTTTTGGGATGGGCATAGGTGAGGCCATGACCTCTTGGAGAATTTGCAAACACTCCAAATTCTTCCTACCTACCTCTAAAATTGATGTTTGTTTGAAAATCTTTGAATGCTTGGAACAAATTGCTGACTATTTGTAAAAATGGCTCTTTTCTTTGAGATTGTTGTATATTTACTCTAGCTTTAAATGCTGGGTATTAAGATAGAAGCATTTTTTTAGAAAACTAGAATTCTTCTTTGAGTTTTTCTTTGAAACATGCTGGTATACACACTTGTGTCTACTTAGCTTTATAAGTTAAGTATTGAAGGACGTGCTTGGGTCTTGGTTACAATATAAGATTAGCTAGCCGTGTCTAAGAAAGAGATTCTCATACATTGATATAACACACACACTAGATTTGCATTTGAAGTCTTGGTGTGTTGTTAAGTAGCATTTCAGCTGAGTACTTAATCAGCTCCTTGTTACAAAAATAGCTTAGTAACAAAGCAAATGTTTTGAAAAAATTTCCTTCTACATGGAATGATGCGCACAAGATTTGCACCTTAGTGCTTGATGTGTTCTTTCTACAATAGTTGAGTACTAAATGATAAGCATAAGTACTTATCAAGGTAATTGGAGCAGGAAAAAATCCTATAATGTGAAACAGACTCACACAAAGATTTGCATTGCAGGTCTAAAGGAGTAAGGGTTGACATTGACAAGAAGAAATTTGTTTTAGAACAAATAAAAATTTGAATAGGTGCCCAAATTCTTGGGTTGTACCAGAAAAACGTTCTATACAAGCATTAGTCACTACACTACTTGCTTATAAAATATAGAGTACAAGAATCACAAATATAAACTTTTGGTCTTCTTTTCAATAATAGCTTTTCATAGCTAATTCCGGACACTCCTACTACAAGAGATTACTTTTTTCTCTAGACTCTAGACACCTTTACATGCTTGGAAGAGACTTAAGCCCTTCATAGCATCAAGTAAAAACTTTGTTATGACATAGGAATTGCCGTTACCTAACTACTACTATATGATTCTTACATTGTAGAGAGAAACATACAATAGGATACTCTCTAATACAGTTGATAGCCTACTTTCAATCCATGCTAATAGAGTAGATGCAAATTATACATATATGTACCATAAGTTTGCAAAAAGCAAGATACCCGCTTTTTTTAGGGATATGCTGTGACTTGCAGCCACAAGGAAGTTTACTACCTTAAAAGGTTCAAATATGCCTCATATGGTTGTAACCTAATTACCTTGAACTTACAAGCTATAGTCAATTTTTTATAACGCCTACTATACCTAAAAGCTGGTATTCCAAGTAGGTGCCCTGGTTCAAAAAGGATCTACGGTACTCTAATACCTGCCAATTTTGCTTCCAGAGACTTAAACTAGCAATTAAAAGGATCTACTGTATGCTAATACTTGTCGATTATGCTTCTAGAGACTTAAACTGGCAATTAAAGACTAGTCAGGCAAGTAAACTTGGAAGCTCACCTTCCTATTGTCTCTCTCGTTTCCTAATCAGGTTCTTACACCAAATGCTTAAGCACGCCTACATACTTAGTGCTCTCTGAGTATTCTCAAACTCTCAACTAAGCGCTGCTTGTACGTGTACTGAGCTTGGGACAGCTAACATAGGGCTACAGTGATACTCAAAAGCTTACCCAGTACTGGTGGTACTGTCTGTAAAGCGGTTCTTACGTATTGAGTCTAAGGAGTGGACCAAGGAGAGCAGGATTAACATGGCGTTTACACAACCCTATGCTTCTCAAGTTATATTTGTGCATGAGAAATGTTTAGTAATATTGAGACTGCTTTGTTTTACTTTCTTTGCCGTGTGAAAACTATAACACGTGTTTTTGGGCTACTGACACCTTGTGCATCCTCAATGACTTATCATTGGTTTGTTTTGTCTTTGGGACAGACATATGTGAGGCCCATAACCTCTCGGTAGAGATGGCGACTTCAAGCTTCAACTTTCTCTACTCTCTACTCTACTCTAACATTCCAAAAACTTTTTTGATGGAATGTCGATCTATTGACCTCTGAATACATACGGTTTTTTGCTGCTAGTCCTTTATATAACAGCTGCAAGCACGATGTGTGTGCTTTTTAAAAAAAACATTTTTTCTTTGAGGAGTATAACGGAGACTAGGACGATGCTGATGTTACTAATTCTGAGGGGAAGGATATGCCGGCAGTAACTCCTGAAAGCAAAGCCTCTTGCAATCGGGAGATCTCCCGATACTCTAGTGAGTATAACTAGTTTTGCTATGAAAAAGCAGAGCTTGGAATTGTTTAAGGTTTTTTTTTAAAACTTTCTTTTGCTTCGCTTCTCTTGAATATACATGCTCTTGAATACACATGCTGCAGTTTTGGCCGGGTAGTCAAACTTTTTAGGCATTTGGGCATGCTTAATGCTCAATGTACAAGAGTAAGCCAAAAAAAGTCGTGAATACTTAGTGGTTATGCATTCTAGATATGTTTTGCACTCAATGTGTAAAAGTATTTTCCTGCTGAAACCGATCTTTTTTCTGATACTGCAATACTTCTCTGAAAATGTTGATTGAATAAGTTGGCTTAGGTTGTGAGTTCATAACTACTTCAAGCTCTAAGTTATTATGTTCAAGCAATTAACGTGGCTAGTCTCAAATACTAGTAAAAGTGACACAACAAAATAAGCTGCTGGATAGAACAAAAAAGTGGCATGATAAAGCAAAAATACTTTGAGATGGTTGATAATTAGCTTCAGCTTCTACTTTAAAGATCTGGAAAAATTACTCACGAGCCTAGAAAAAGGACAGGTAAGTGCTCAAAAAATTCGAGATGTACTAGAAAACAGTTTTTTTTTTTTTTTTTTTTCTTTCTTCTGACATGTTTGGTCCCCTTGACGTGTGTGCACTAAACTAAGCCTTCTTTTCATAAACTCTAACAAATTCAACCAAGTGTCCCCATAGCTAAAGAAGGGTGTGGAAATTCCACAGCATTTCATCCAAGTGGATGGAAGGGTGTGGAATATTCCACACCATTCTCTTGGAGGGAGGGCAGACTTTACTAGTGTTATTGAATGTTATGGTCCCTACGGGGGACAAATGGGATTTTGGGCTTGTACTTATTGCTAAATTATTTTGTGTAATTTTTTGAAATTTTTATGAAAGATGGGGAATTCAAAGATTTGTGTGGGCATCTACTTTTTTCCTCATTCTGACATTTATTGAAGAGGTTAAAAATAAATTTATGAGAATTTTTGTTCTGTGGGCAGCCCAAAAACTTCTTTAAATTTTTTATTTTTTTCAAATAAAAATCTGAGGTTAGTTCTTTAGACTTACGTATATGTGGGAAGCTTTGAGTCATTCAATTCCAATTGATGAGATAAAAGTTATGAGAAGTTTTAGTTTGCATGTAGGCATAGTTTTGAGATTTTCCACACCTACCCACAAACTAAAACTTCTCATAACTTTTATCTCATCAATTGGAATTGAATGACTCAAAGCTTCCCACATATATGTAAGTCTAAAGAACTAACCTCCGATTTTTATTTGAAAAAAAATCAATTTTTAAGAAAGTTTTTGGGCTGCCTGTCAAACTAAAATTCTCATAAATTTATTTTTAACTTCTTCAATAAATGTTGGAATGAGGAAAAAAATTAGATGTCTGCACAAATCTTTGAATTCCCCATCTTCAATAAAAGTTTCAAAAAATTTCACAAAATATTTTAGTCATAAGCACATGCCCAAAAATCCCATTTATCCCTGGTAGAAACAAGTGGTCCTTTAGGGGTTGATAAAATCGTATAATGTGCTTTTCTATTTATACAAGAGTAAATACTACAAGTATTTTTTTTGACTTCCTTTCATTTCCCTACTTAAAATGAAACATGAATTATGTTTTTCATCTGGCTCAAATAGTATTGAAATTTGTGTAGCGGAATAACTTTAATTTTTAAATTTCTACACGAAATAATTCTTTTAAATGAGATTTATAAAAATTGAAAAAAAAAGCTGGATATTGGATATTGAATTTGCTCAGAAGAAGAAAAAAAACCACATTATTAGTATGGAATAACAAGCAAAAATTACTATATTATGTATGGAGTGGTAGAAAAAGTTAAAGAGTGACCTAAAGTTCTTTTGGAAATTGCAGTTAATGCTAGCATATGCCATTCCAATGTTTTTATAATTGGACTAGTATGGGTATCTTTCAGTCCGATGGGACACAAAACAAATTTAGGCCCAATTACGCAAAACATTTCCCTCACAATATTATTTTTTACTTTTTATCCACTTAATCCAATTTCAAACTTTACCAATGCGAGTAAATTATTTGTTTTTGTTTACAATACAATCCCTTGCAATGAAGTAATTTTTGTTTTATATTGATAGAGCATTTTACCCACAAAGTAAAAGGATTGCTTTTGTTTCTCATGCAAAAAAATATTGTTTAATTTTGCCCATGCAACTTTTTATCCACATAGTAATTATCCACACAACTTTTTTTGCATTTTTGGTTTTTTGTCCACACATTTTTTAGCCCATGTAGATTTTTATCCACACAAGTTTTTATTCACGCAAGTTTTTATCCATGCAAGTTTTTATCCGTGTAGATTTTTATCCACATAGGTTCATATCCCCGCAAGTTCTTATGCACGTAGGTTTTTATTCACACGATAAAAGTATCAGGGTAAAAGGGTTGCCACAGAGTAAATTGTACTCTTTTATATAGATGG
Source organism: Ulota crispa (assembly GCA_963920765.1). Taxonomy (NCBI): domain Eukaryota; kingdom Viridiplantae; phylum Streptophyta; class Bryopsida; order Orthotrichales; family Orthotrichaceae; genus Ulota; species Ulota crispa. The sequence goes on from OY987243.1 coordinate 3,590,700, forward strand.
ATAGATTTTAGACTCTTTTCATATGATGGGGGTTGCTAGAATTTGAGGAGTAGCAATCTATGGTGCAACTATTGATTTTTTTTTGACAATGATGATGGTACACATAAAGTTTGTGCTATATGACTTGGTAAAAATTAGGTTTTGATAATTGAAAGGGAAAATTATTAAAAAAAACATATTATGTTTTGTGAGATCATTTGTTGAATTTAAAAGACTTAAAATTCGTATTTTACAAATGTTTTCATTATCTTTTTCAATTTGATGAAGCAATTTTTTAATTTCTTTTGTATCATGACCACCAAAGATTTCTAAAATATGGTGTTCTAGGCCTCCAAGGAGCAAATTACAAACAAAAAATTAGCTCCCTTTATGATTTTGCATGAGTGAATTTCAAAAGAAAAATCTTGGAGGTCACTCTATGCATATATACAACCCATGTGTGGCAAAGATTTTAGACCCCCTATTTACTTCTAAAAATTTAATTTAGAAAAAAAAATGGAATAGGTTTTTCTACTTTAAAATTAAATATAAAATTTGAATTGTTGATACTTTTATTTGTTGATAATAATTAGTTACAAATTTTTGAAGAAAAAAGATACATTATAGAGCTAAAAATAACTTTAGACCCCTATTTACTTTATAAAACATTGTCTAAAAATAAACTAAAATGTTCTAAAAACGACTTTAGACCCCTATTTACTTTATAAAATATTGTTTAAAAAATGAACTAAAATTTTCCAAAAACAATTATGTATTGAAAGTTTGTTTTTCTCAAGGTTTTTCTAGAATCTTAATGCAATAGTCATCCAAATGTATTCTCTATAAATGTTTGAGTTGAAACTTATGTGATTTTAGTTCACTTTTCAACATATTCTAATAGTCTTGATTTATGTTATTTGAGTTGGGAATTTTTGGAAATAGAAACCTATAGTCATCATTAATCAAAGTTCAAAATCATAAGCTATAGTTATGATTTATTAAAAGTTAAATAGGGAGTCAAAAAATCACTTTGCCACACGTGGTACACAAAATCTCTATAGAGTGACCTCCATGAGACAAAAATACTTATTTTGTGCTTCATTAATTCATCTTGTCTACTTATTATGAAGACTCTAATTCAACATATCAATTCATAAATTCTAAATTACATCAAGTGTGAGAAATAAAACATTACTATACTTTACCTTTAGAAGATTTAATGTGTTGTTCACTAAATTGGGAAAAAGTGACATTTTGGGACTTTTAAATTTTATGTTTTTTAAAGAGTATTCATGAAATACTCTCTAAAAAATATAAAATCCAAAAGTCCCAAAATGTCTCTTTTTCCAATTTAATGAATAACTCGTTATTTCCTCTGTATCAATGTCTATTTTTCGTACATTTTTATTCCGAATATGCATTGACATTGAACAAAATGATATTTTTAGCTAAAAAATTGTGTGACTTCGAGAAATTTAGGGCCATCAAATTGAATCAAGGTGAATTCCGTATTCTGAAGAAATGCACCTTAATATTAGAATATTGATATTCCGTAATTATAAATAAATCATCAATAAAGATTACTGTAATATATGAAAAGTTAAACCAAATTTAAATATAATAAATACACGAAAATCATTTTACTATCAAGAAAGTTCACAAATAACATATCATATAGAGAAATATAACAAATAATATAAAAAGGTAATAACTATATTATATGTCCATTTTTAACCCCAGGAAGGAACAACTGTCCACCTGGGGGACAATTGGATTTTGGACATGTATTTGAAGCTAAACTAGTTTGTATGATTTTTTTGAAACTTTTATTGAAAGCTAAGAATTCCAAGACCTAGCTAGGCATCTATTTTTTCTTCATTACAATATTCAATGAAGAAGTTGTCAAGAATTTTCTAAAATTAGGTAAAAATGGACAGTTTGGGAAGGGCCTCTTCTTTGTAAGTGGGTGTTGGCTCCAATGAGGGTTAGCCCTTGTGAGCACAAGGTGTGGACACTTGGGCAAAGGAAGTAGAGTGGAAGGTGCCCATCTTGGGGGACTTCCAAACCTCCATCCCTTTTTCCTCTTGTAAAATTTGGTGCTTTAATATTTTGAGTAGTTTGAGTATTCTTTTTTTGAATTTTTTTCCAAATTGTAATAGGCTAAGAATCTTTGATTTTTTGCTGTTTTGATCAATGTGATTTACATTTATGCATTTTATATAAAGCCTCCAATTTTGCCTAGTGTATTTGCAAATTTCATGACCTTCGGCATATAAAGATTTTTTGAAGTATGTTGTACATCTCTGATGTATCTAGAAAATTCTCCCCCACACACTTAACTTGGTCTTCTACATGAAGAAATTGAACCTTAGCTTTGCGTAGCTATAAGAGTGGTCAAAGGCTTCTGAATTTTTTGGGCAACAAGGAAAAAAACTTTTTTGTCACTTTATAAGATGTCAGTTTAACCCTAAACGTCACAAACAAAACATGGGTCCAAACAAGTGTGGTAGAGCGTTCTGAAAATAATTTGGAGTGTAAGTTATAACAAAAAATTTCACCATAGGGATTTGTTAGCAACTTTCCGACAAGAACAAATTTGTAATTTTTGTGGAAATCTACATTACGGATGCAAAGATCATTAGGTTTGATTACTAGACTATTCTTGGAATTTGGATCCGAAAAATATCTACTGTGACACTTAGGGGTTAAGGGTTGATCTCTAACAAAAAAATCATGGATGTAGAAGACCATGAGCAAAAAATTTCTCACTGAGGTCATTGCATTTGCAATAGCCCCAACAAAAGTTTGAGAGGTTTCTTTATTAGACTCTACCTTTTTTTCCTCAGTCTCTGTAAGCTCCTTATGTTGCGCCTCTTTCCTATCTTGAATCTTGTCTTAAATTTTAATTGAGTTATGTTCAGAGCTTCTACAAAAAAAAAAACTCTATTTGAAAGAAATACATCATGTAGAGCTTTTGTAGATTAAGCTAACATTCTTTGTCTTTTTGTTGTATTATATTATGTCCTTGTTTCAATTATATTGTCTACATTATTATCATCAAGGTTTACAGCGTCATGTCATCTTTCCTTTGAACCTAAATATATGATGGATTATTGTAGAAAAAATATCAAAAATAGGCCTGAAAATTGGTCGTATTTAAAAAACAAGCCTGACAAATGGCCGTGTTTTGAAGACAGGCATGACAATTAAAACATTTCAACAATAGGTCTCATCAAAGTCTAGGAAAAATTTGAGATTTTTTTGGTGATTTCCTTCAATTCCCAAACCTGTTTATCAAGAAACTTTTTTGGTTATTTTTTATATTTCACACTATAAATATTTAAAAATTATATTTTCAACTGGTTTTTCAACCAATGTTTACAAATTGCATACAGTTTTTTCTTATTTCAACCAGCTAGCTTTGAACTAGGCATTGGTTCTTCTCGGACCTTGGGCCTCATCATATATCAAAAGTAGGCCTTGCAACTAAGGTGACCAAAATTTTGTGCATGTTTATTTTAGGGGAATTGATATGAGCACATTTGAAGTTAGATATACGCACACCAGGGGAGGGATAAATTTCAAATATTTATCATCAAAAGGGTGAATTTGGAAAATTTGAATTTAGATTTGGATTTAGAGACCTTGATTTTTTCTAGAACCACAATGAGGATTACCATTGAACAATGTCCAAAGGAAAAGCTTAACTATTTTTACAAACCATTAGAGGAAAATGAGCTCAAGAGAAGGCCTCCCAACCTTGACAAACCACCTTATTTATTTAGGTAGGAGAAACACAGGTAAGGTACCTACACAAGTGTCTCTACCTTGTGTGAAGTACTCAAGTGTACCATGTACATAACAAAAGGATTGATGATGGAAAACAATAATATAACATGACAATGACAAATGCAAGGACCTTTAGTGGGACACAAGAACAAACTAGGACTAGAATTCCCAATCAAACAAGGACACTCATCAAACAAAAAACATATGATATTGTAAAAAGAAATTATTCTCTTGAAGTACAAGTAAGCGGGTATAGGGGATTAGCCTCTTTTTATTTGAAAAAAGACATTACATTTAAATGCTTTTGACCCCTCCAACCACTTCCCATAGGAGCCTTTTCTTGAGCTCATTTTTCCTCTAATGGTTTGTAAAAATAGTTAAGCTTTTCCTTTGGACATTGTTCAATGGTAATCCTCATTGTGGTTCTAGAAAAAATCAAGGTCTCTAAATCCAAATCTAAATTCAAATTTTCCAAATTCACCCTTTTGATGATAAATATTTGAAATTTATCCCTCCCCTGGTGTGCGTATATCTAACTTCAAATGTGCTCATATCAATTCCCCTAAAATAAACATGCACAAAATTTTGGTCACCTTAGTTGCAAGGCCTACTTTTGATATATGATGAGGCCCAAGGTCCGAGAAGAACCAAGGCCTAGTTCAAAGCTAGCCGGTTGAAATGAGAAAAAACTGTTTGTAATTTGTAAACATTGGTTGAAAAACCAGTTGAAAATATAATTTTTAAATATTTATAGTGTGAAATATAGAAAATAACCAAAAAAGTTTCTTGATAAACCGGTTTAGGAATTGGATAAAATCACAAAAAAATCTCAAATATTTCCTAGACTCTGATGACCTATTGTTGATATTTTTTAATTGTCATGCATGTTTTCAAAATACGGCCAGTTGTCAGGCCTATTTACAATATTTTCCCTTGATTTTTTTGTTATGGGCATGATTCTAATTGATTTCTCCTTTTGCGCATGCCCTCATGCACTCAAAGAAACTGATACACAATGCTCAGTTGCTCACTATACATTCATGGAATCACAAACATTTCTAGAGTTTGGCTTTGTTGGTGCAGACATCAATTGCGGGCTTGCGGTTGCTTGGCTGTTGGTCTCTTTGGCAGTGGCATGAAGCGATCCAATGTTCACCAAGAAATGAAGGATGAAACTCCTAAATTTAATTTTTTCTATTGCAAAAACCATGCAATCAAAGCCTCTTGTCAAAATTAAAATTTCTTGTACAATTCTACAAAAACTCAAATCATTGCATGAATCAGAATTGCTTGGTACCAACACTAGACAGATCAACATTCAAAGTCATACGCAATAGGGACGAATGCAAGAACATTTGAGTTTAGTTTTTTTTGTACTGGCAGAAATCCACTCTATCGAAGTTGAAATCTCTACCAGTACTTGTTAGTAGAGGTAGAGCTTTATGAGCTTTCTTTGAGCAGTTGAACACGTGTTCAATACCAGACACTCAGAATTGTAGTGACCTTCACGGTGGTTGTATTTTGAAGAGTACCTACGGGTGGCATGAACGTGCCTTCAGGATGCTCCTGACCAACCTGCATCCAACCCTCACAGTTTCATACCGCCTGTATATACCAATATACCAGCAGTATAACTAAGCCATTGTGCTATTGAGCACTTATTGTCAAAGTTCCCACATGAAGCTCTACCATGTTAAACTCGAGAATCATGCACTAATTGTAGACAGTCCAAGGTCCCGAGATGAAAGCCATGTCATACAGCTAAGAGAAATTGGATATTTTTTTGTCAACCTGTGATCACTGTAAAGTGCACGGAAAGATCTTTTGAGGAACAACCCATGCTGCTCAAAGAATTTACTTCTGGAGGATGTGAATGACACTGGAATATCTCCAGTGTCACCTCCGCCACGTACACTCTCGATTGAAAGTGAATAATACATCAATATGGTCATAGAAGTTTAGGTTTCTGTTGTACCAATGGAAGCAACAACTTGATTCAAAATAAAACCTCAATGTAAATCACTTTACGCACATACTCCTCTCTTCTATGTTGATCCTCCGCTAAAAGGACTCAATGTTACGCACTTTATACATGTATCCCTCTCTTTCCTTTACATCACAACACTCTCTTTAGAATGAGCAACTTCACGAGAACCCTAAGCCGTACGCATTCTTTTACATATATAGATTTGTTGTATTGCTGTCTACTTGTTGTAAGGTTGGTGCGGCCGGGAAGGGGTTCAACTGTGAACCAGTACCAGAGCCGTTTGAGACACTCTTCTGACATCTCAGCTCTCTAACACTCTAAGATTTTTTAGCTTCTGGAAGTTTCAGTTGGAGGACCAATTAAAACTCATCTGAGCACTTGAAACAGACAGTTTACATCACTTGAACGGCCCATTTTGGTACTGTGAAGTTTGCCAAAATAAGTAACCGCAACCTTGAACCACGGGCTGGTCACCGGGGTTGCCCACCTACAACCTACAGTGGTGTGGCAATTGTGGCAAAGTGTTCACAAAATTTCATTGTCAAATGTTGCAAAAGTCAATATGTAATGTTGTCCTCATGAAAATTGCAAGAAGCGTAGCGTGGACCCAACACTGTTTCTATGGATTTTTCAAAATCTGAGATACAAAAATATATAAATGCAGTCAATGAGGGTTTTTTTTGCCTTCCATGATGGATCAGGTCTCTATGGTCACTTTAAAAATAATGATAAAAATGGGTTTTTCCATCAAGAGAGTATGTTTTTCGTCATTGGACTAAACCCGTCCACCTCGGCGTTTATGTGTTAAAACAACACCAGGAGATTTCTTATCATTAGTGATGTCCCGCACAGACTACCGTATTTTAATAGTTCATGTAATAGTTCATATAGTAGTTTGAAGGTACAAATTTGAAACGACAAGGGGGGGGTCCCTTCGGCAGAGTTGATCATAGCAGCAATAAAATGAGTTCCCAAGAAGCACTTGGAATTCAGGTCAGGATATAAGAAAATCAGAATCCGAGTTCTGTATGTGCTTTACAGAAAGCAATAGAAATCTACGTCACCCATATCGAAAAGGTACACTGTAAAGCATTGGCCAGAACATGGTTGTCACATTGTACCGCCTGTCCATCCGCTCGCCCATCCGCCAAAGTGCTCGATTGAGCTGTCCAGTTTGATTTTAAAAAATGATAAGTAAAAGCTTATTTTGTATGACACTCATTGTTCCCAACATGAACTCTAAATGTGGATTTAAAATCATACCATTTAATAAAAAATGAAAAGTAATAATTTTATTCTTCCTTTGTTAGGTCAAAAATTTTAAAAATATCCTATAAAGAAAAAATGAGCAGACACATTTATTTGTACAATCTCTTCTGCTATCTGACAGCCAAATCTTGCCCAAAGTAACAACCATTGGCTAGAAGTTCAAGTGAGAGAATCCTTAAAGACGTACGGATGTCTCTACGACCACTATCGTTGCTCCATTTCTACTACAGTACAGGCATCTCACTCTTTCCCAAGGAAACACTGAATTGCCTAGTATGATTGCTCCAACCTGACGATTCTGCTTACGAATCTACCAATTTCTTCCACAGTTAGTACAGTTGATGCACCGCATACGCCAAACAAGCCCAACAATTGCGTGTCATGGTCATAACGAGAATGGTCATACTTGCTAAAACGATAAAAAATCAAGGGGAATCTTCATGGATATCCCTAAAATTTGCAAAAGATACCCCTGCTTTTTCAGAAATTACACAAATATCCTTGGACCAAAATATTCATGCATTTATTTTGTTGTGCAAGTCACTTCCTTTCTTCCTTTGTGCGCATGTTGTTTCTTTTTTGTTTCATTACATTCACTTCTTCAACATCGGTCATGAAGGAAGTACAAGCACAACAAATAATTGCCTAACAGGGGTATCTATGTAAATTTTGCAAACTTCAGGGGTATCCCTGAAATTTTCCAAAAATCAATACCCTAGCTCTTTGCTGACGCCCATTTTCAAATCTCGGTCTACACCAGTCCCAGTCGTAAGATTTCTGTGCACGACGATTCTTGAACTTTGAAACATGCCCGGAAACATGCCGTTAACAAACCTGACCTACACATTAGAATCACGAAACCATGTGAGTGAAGGTGACAGTGGTAGTCGTTAGTAATACTAGATTCAAGCAAAAGAGGCTTTAAGCTTACTCCTTTCTCAAACTCCTCACATGCAGCCTTTTGGTGTGCGCAACGCCTCTTCCCATTCGGTTCAGAGACAACAAAGTTTCATTCACCAAAATACCAGCACTTTATATAGATCAAGTGCACAAGTTCAAATTACATAGAGTGGTACTTTACAGAGACTTGTGCCTGCGACATGGATTCCAGTAGTAGCAAGAGAATGTCAGTTGCAATGGCTTGAAGTCTTGAACCTTTATGAGAAATACTTGGAACTACCATTAGTGCAATGGACACTTGTCTTCATTAACTAACAAACTACTTCTGTAACTATGGACTTTCTATGTCCTTGAACATCTGGATATCTTTCCATGTTTTGCAAGCCTTTCCTACTGTTTTGTATGCATCGTTCTGTATTCGTTTGGTTTGGAAACATCTCCCCAGTATTTTGCAAGTATCTTTCATTGTTTTGCAAGTATTTGCTGATGTTTTTGGATCGTGACTTATGAACTTTGCAAAGTCCATAAGTAGTTAAACATGAAAAACTTTTTAGTTTTAAATTTCAGTATGTAGTAGGCAACATTTCCTCAAGTTTTTCCACTAATATATGCAACCGCTTACATGTGATGAGGCATTTGTGTTTCTTTTTAGATTCAAGTTCAAGTTTACATTCTTACATGTTGAAAGTAAGGTGCAATGACATGACTAATCAGGAGCAAGAAATCTATTGAGAAATTTCATGTGAAGATTTCATAGTTGACCATGTCTAACCAAAATAAGGTTGTAGTTGAAATACACAAGACTTTATTTTGGCAATGTTTTGAAAAGATAATTGAAATTTGTATAGATTACCTGGAAGATATGTGTTACTCATAAGAGTTTGAGAATTTGATTTGGCCAAATGTGCGGAGTATAGATAACTGTTTTGGTTTTGAAGCCACGTAAGTACGTAACCCTTGCAAAACTCTTTCTTGTAAAAGAATTCTATTTTTTTAAATAAAAAGTCTCTAATAATATAAGCCAACCTAAAATCCATTTTTTCCTTGTACGAACTTTGGTCTTTTAAGGGTTGAACCTATAATCACGTAACCAAGCTTCGAAATCTTTTGCTAACATAAACCCATATTGCTCGACCCCTGTCTGTAGAAGTAATTGTAAAGCTTGGAAACTAGGCTGAGATTCTTCCAACTTGTAGCTCCTGCTTCAAAACTGTAAAGTGGAAGGTGCCTTCTAGTTTGACAAACACCCTGGTTTGAAAACTGGCAAATTAGTAGTATCATGTGAACCAGTCCCTGTTTTTTTCATTCGTCAGATTGCTAGAATGGCAGAAACAAAAATTATGGTGAATCCACATGTTTGTACTTTCTTGTATATTTTGGAGAGAACTAATTACCTCTTCTGTATATAATCCAGTTTCCATCTATTTTATCTGAGAGCCGCTTTACGCTACTACAAGCTGAGGGTGGTTTCCAGCCTCTCACAAAATTCTAAAAACAGCTTCCGAGGGTTTTTACTCGAAGAGTCAAAGTTAATTTTTCAAAATTTATTTTAATCTCCAAACGCTCAAACCTTTTTTTTCTGTAAAAGTCACTAAAAATTGTCACATTTAAAATGAGTAGAAAAGTAGGACTTCTTTTTCTTGGAAATATAATTGTAAGATCTTGCCCTAGACCATAGGAGGTATTTTGTGGGAAAAAAATCAACTCATTTCAAATGAAGAGAAATGAGATATTGACATCTAAAGTGACAAAAAAAGTTTTTCCTTTCTTGCCCAAAAAGTTTAAAAGCCTTTGACTACTCTTATAGCAAAACAATTGCTTTACACAAAGCTGAGGGTTAATTGGTCCATGTAGAAGACCAAGTTAGATATGTGTGGGAGAGTTTTCAAATGAATTGGAGGTTTACAACATACTTCAAAAAATCTTTGAATGCCAAGCGGTCATGAAATGTGCACATACACTATGCAAAATTGGAGGCTTTATGTAAAATTCAGAAATTCAAATCACATTGATCAAATCAATAAAATCCAAGGAATCTTGCCTACAACAACTTGAATAAAATCATACTCAAAAACAAATATATAAACGGCTCAAATAACTCAAGTACCAAATTTTACAAGGGGCACGCTGAGGAATGAAGGGTTGGCAATCCCCCAAGATGGGCCTTCCACTCGACTCCCCTTTGCCCAAGTGTGCACATGTTATGCTTGTAAGGGCTAAACGTCATATTAGGTAAATTGGGCAAAAATGGTCATTTTGGGACTTCTAAAGGTTTGGGGTGATCACCCCAAACCGCGCTCCAGCTTTTTTTGGTACACGTGCCCTCACCTGAGAGGAGGAATTTGTGAGGGAAAAGATCTTAGTGGCTCATATTGAATCTAATACTTTTGAATCTGGTTTGAGGTAACTATTGGGTTTAAGGTGGAGTACAAAATGGTACCTCCATTATTCCCAATTTACCTAATATGACGTTGCTAACCCTCTTTGGAGTCAACATCCACTTACAAAGAAGAGGCCTTGCCAAAACCATCATTTTTTGCTTAGTTTCAGAAAATTCTTCATAATTCTTCATTGAATGTCAGAATGCAGAGAAATTAGACGTTTGAGAAGGTCTTGAAATTCCCCATCTTCAATAAAAGTTTCAAAAATCACACAAACTAGTTAAGCTATAGATACATGCCCAAAATCCAATTGTCCTCTTGCCTCTAGAAATTAAGTGATCTCAAACTTGAAAAAGACAAAAAAACATATTCAACCTACGCATGCTGAGATTGGAAATAATGCAACCTACTGATTGAGTATAAGACATTGTTGGCTATGGGTGCTTCCACCTTATCCCTGCCAAAAGCCATTACTTACAAGGACTCATTCAAACCTTGTAGAATCCTTTGGATGGTGTTTTTCTCTTTGGCCTTTTATGCGACTTAGAAAACTTGATTTCTCATGGTGCTTTTCAGGGTGATTTCTTGCCATTTTTCTCATTTTCTCATACAAGAGAGCCCAGGCTTGCACTTTTTTGTAGCTAATTAATTGCATTAATTTATTTATTTATTGTTGCACCAAGAAAACTTGATTCTATGTGAAAAATCCTTTGAAACACCATATTCGTTTATATGGAAAAAATGATACATTTTGGGACTTTAAAAAAGTTTGAGGTGATCACCTCAAACTGAGCTCAGTGTTTTTTTTGTACATGTGCCCTCACTTGAGAGGAGGGATTTGTGAGGGAAAAAATCTTAGTGGTTCAGACTAAATCTGATACCTTTGTCTCTGATTTAAAGTAACTTTTTGGGTTTGAGGTGGAGTACAAAATGGTACCTCTATTTTTCCCAAATTAACCCCTAAATGCCTGAGGCCTTTTCTAGGCTTTTAGTAATTTTCTTCAAATTGAACAAAAAGGCAACATGTTAATAAGCTGTATGAAGTTCTTTTGAATTGTAACTATACAAACTCAAACTAGATAGGTTAGAGGTCACATAGGAAAAGAAAACACAACAATATCATTAATGGATTGAAAGATCATAATGTTTGATCATTAGGGTGTTAAAATCACAAAAATAACTTGAAGCCGTTGAATCCTATTTTCACATGTTGGATATAAAAAAATGACCATCAAAAAAATACAAGGTTAAAGGAAATAACATACATAACACCAATCAATTTATAGCTTTTCAAAATCTCTTGTAAGCTTTTTTCAAATGAATTTTTTGTGCAAATTTATCTCCAAGCTTTAGTGTATTTGAGGCTCATTTCTAAGAGCTCTCAACACTAGAGAAAGTCAAGACCCTTGCACAAAAGCTTGAATAATAAACTCATAATTGATCATTTTCAAAATCAGATTGGTGATCCTAACATTGGACTTCACAAAGAATAATTCCAAAATGTAAGTTACAAAAAGTAATAACTTGATTAGGTTTATTGAACTTCAGAATAATACCTGAAACCAAAATTTGGTGCCGTAGGCATTTAGGGATTAACAAATATGGTGTTTTTGTTATCTCCTGCAAAAGCGGCTCATGAAAATACTGTTTTCCCCAAGGTTTGAAACCCCAGAGACCAGAGTATTGGCAACTCAAATATCTCTTTGAGAGAGATTGGCCAGTTCTTTCCATTGTTTAGCGGCCGGCATCAAAATTAGGTAAGTTAAGACTCTGAAGAAAATTTGCCCAAAACAAGTGAGCTGCCTTGTAGTGTGCACTTGTACTGTCTTGTATCCACAACCCCACAATGCAATACAGTGTTGCTTTTGTATAAAAAGCAGTGAAGCTTAGTTTCAAACTGAGCAAAAGTTTGAGCCCTCCAAGAGCCCCTAAGGTTTGACAAAACAAGCTATTAATTGGCTAGCCTAAGTACAAGAAAAGGGCACTCATACTCATCATTATATTGTATGAAGGACTTAAGTCACATGCACAATTCAAAATAATAAAAAAAACATTGCACTTATAAAATATATATAAATGTACTCACTAGTCATTATCCAAGTACTTTACTCATCTATTCAAATAGAAAAAAGTGTGATTTATGATCCTATTGTACATTTGTACCCATAGTTTTTGTCCAATTGGGATAACATAATGGTACAATTTCATGATTCCATTGAATTCAAAGGGTGAGCAAAAATAAGGGATTAGTGATTTGTTTGTTGTAATAAGTACAAGTTTTAAGTCCCCTTTAGATACTTTATAGGGGACTCTTGGAGGCTCAAACTTTGCTAATGAGGAGATTTGTGAGTATTGTGCTTGTCTTGTTCTATGTCTGCAATAGCCGGTAATGGGCTATGATGTTGTATAATAATGCGTATCACGAAAACGTGTAAAATTAATACAATAAGCTATTTTCATGGGAAAATAGTGTTATGAGGTGATTCAGTTAGTTTAGCCCCTAAAGGATCATGGTCCCATTGTCCCTTTGGGGGACAATTGGGATTTCAACCATGTATCTAAGGCTAAACTACTTTGCGTGATTTTTTGAAACTTTTATTGAAAATGGGAATTCAAAGATATGCATGGGTGTGAGTGCTCAAACCTCCCCCTCGAGAAGTAAGCGCAAGCACAACCGGGTTCTAACAAAACTGGGGAATGAGCTATAGCAGCAAGATGGTGGGTTTGATTGTAGATTTCCAACTAAAGATGCCTTCCAAGCAATGGATTTTTACTAACAAGCCTACAACATACAATGATGAACAAAGAAGAGGACAATCTACTCTAGAATTTCACACGTTGGGTTTTGGGTTTAATTGAAATGGTTACGTAAATAATCATACCTCATCATGGGGGTTCTTATACCCTACGTCTTGGTCGTGAACAACCTCCATCCTTTGGTGATGTGGTGGTGCAACTTCCTTTTACGGGGATATTTCCCAGTCACCGACAAATAATCACAATGTACTAGTGATTTGCTGGAGGCAAACCCGCTAGTGCTCAGGTCCACATACCGTTCTTGTGACGAATAATCACAACGTCGGTTGTATGCCTGGAAGAAGGTGGAGGGTGACTTCTCCCTTCTTTTGTCAACCCTGTTAGTTTCTAGAATGGTGCTAATTGGTCATCTAGCCCACTCTTAGCCAAAATATGACAGGTTCGCTATCCCAAAGTCCTGGCTATGACGCAATCCAAGAATTTAGTGGATACCAAGAGAATTTTGTGGTTCTAGCAACGTGGAGTTAACTATTCACTCCCTTGCTATTATGGACTTGTTAGGTGATATGCAACAAAACCCAAAAAAGTTGGTGAGGAGTTAAGAGCCCTTGGTGCTTGCCAATCACTTCCAATCCTTTCTTGAGTTGCTTTTCTAAGTGGCACAATAAACAAGCCAAGGCTGCTGATCTGCTGGACCCTGGGGGCCAAGAGCTAGGGCCGGAGCTAGGGCCGAAGGTGGGGCTGGAGGTCCTCTTGGGACTCAGAGGGCGTAGGATATGTGCCGAGAATTGGGGTATGTGCCGAGAGCCAGGTATGTGCCGAGGGGGCCCGGGTATGGCATGGCTGCGCTGCTAGGGGGCTACCGCAATCAAGGGAGGCTGCGGCCGCTACAGCCGTCGAGTGTGCAATTTTGCACTCCGGAGGCTAGGCCGTTGCGGTCAAGCAGGTAAGGCGGTGAGCTCCAAGATTTGAGAGCTGTAGTTGGAATTTGGAGTGCTAGGCGCTGCAAGGGTCAGCTACAGTGATCAAGTGAGGGCTCCGAGTGGAAGGCTGTTGTAGGAATTCGAAGCGCCAATTTGGAAGCTAGGCAGCTGTGAGAGCTCGCTGCTTGTGATCGAGGGGTAGCTGGGGGCTTTGAGATCAAGGTGAGCTATAGAGAGAGCAGGCCAATCAAGGCTGAGCTGAAAGGATTTCCAAAGAGTTCCTATGAGGGCTTCTTTTGGTACTGAAGTTTTGATAGTGACTGGTAAGCTGAGTATCAGGTAAGGGCTCCTACTCTAACTATGGTCCCTCTTGACCACACTACCTTACGTGAATGCAACTAGGACTTCTAAGAAGTGTGGAAAAGCGGTATCGCCAATCGTAATCCAACTTCTTAGGAGTTAGTATGATGAATGCAAGGAAAGACTCTCTTCTAACTAAGCACAAAGGAAGGGGTTAAGGCTTAGACAAGGTGAAAGGAAAGGGAAAGGACTCCAGTGACAATGCAAGTGATGGTGACCAAGAGAGAGAGAACTAAACAAGGGGGAGTGATCTAAACATAAGGAACAATGGCCCCAAGTGATGGTAAGTGATCTAAAAACAAGGAAGTGATGATGAAAGTGATGGTTTGGGAGGAGGTGGGCTTCCCTTTATACATTTGGAGGAGGACACCTCGGCCCTCTATCTAGGGGATCCATAGATCCCTTGAAATCTACCTAAAATCTAAGAAAACTAAAAAATGGATGAAATTTGGATGAATCCGTCAATTCTTTTGGAGCATAGCTCCAAACAACAAACGAATGGTGGCATTGGATTCCTTAGATCCAAAATAGTTGGTTTTGGTTGTTCACACTTCAAATTCCAAGCTACATGGCGCTGGGAAACTTGAATGAAGGGCTAGGGGTGGATGGATGAAAAATCCAGAATTGGGAATTCATCCCAAATTGAGAATTTGACTTCCCAAGGTCTTCCAATGTTGTTGGGGGAGCCGGGAAACACTCCTTGCTTCCGTCAATTGGGCTCCAAATGGACACAATCTTGAAATTTGATGTTGCGCTCCTTCTTGAAACTGGATGGATGTCATCGTTTGAAGTCTTGCCGCTATCGAAACGACTTGAAACTTGGGGGATCTTCACAAATCCTTGAGAAACTCTTCCATGAATTTTGGTAGCATTTTATTGCCATTTCTCAACTTCCTTTGACTGGAGTCAACTGGTAGCCTAGCAAGGTTAACTATTTGGAATCACGCTCTCTGAAAAGCGGAAAGTCTTGGGGACCTTGGGTATAGATGCACCAAGTCAATAATGTGATGTGAACTAGGTGAGGTGGCCCTTGGCCATGGCTTAGCTAATCTACTCCTAAACTAACCCTCTCTAATTAGGTTAGTAGGGACTTTTGGAGGGGATCTCAAGCCCCAAGTGTGTGTGTCACTCAAACTAACTAAAAACTACTAAATTTCACTAAATCTCTCCTAATGACTTACCAAATGGAGTAGGGTAGATGGTGCACCGCTAACCATTTGGTCTAACTACTCTAAATCAATATAAGTGTCTATTCTGCTTATATTGATGTAATTTCAAAGCTAAGTAAAACAAAAAATGAATTCAGGATTTCTAGTGTTGAATCTGGGACCTACAATGGGCATCTAATTTTTTTTAATTTTGACTTTTATTGAAGAAGTTATGTATGATTTCTGAAAAACAGAGGAGAGCTGGTAGCCCTTTTTTTTTTTTTTAATTTCATTTTAAAAAAGTAAAAATCTGAAATTGGTTCTTTAGACTTATACATATGTGGGGAGCTTTGAATCATTCAATTTCAATTTATGAGTAAAAAGTTTTAGTTTGCGGGCAAGTATGGGACTCCCATACCTCCATTCCTTTTGTCTTTATTGCTTTACTTTTTTTAGCTCTTTTTGAATTACTTTTTTTGACTTCTTCTTTTTTGAAGTTATAGTAGACTAGGATTCCTTGGTTTTCACCATTTGGATAAAAGCAATTCAAATTTCTGAATTTTACATAAATCCTCCAATTTTGCCTAGTGTATATGCAAATTTCAAGCCTTATGGCATTGCAGGATTTTACAAAGTATGATCCACACCTCCAATTCATTGAAAATTCTCCCACACTTACCTAACTTGGTCTTCGACATGGAAAAAATAAACCTCAACTTTGCGTAGAGCAATCTTTTTGATTTAGAAGCAATCAAAGACTTCTAAAATTTTTGGGCAGCAGGGAAAAACTCAATTTTCACTTCAGATGTCAATATCTCATTCCTTTAAATCTAGGATGTGCTATTTTTTTTTCCACAAGTACCTCCCACGGTCTAGGGCAAGAACCTATGGTTGGATTTCCAAAAAAAACTTTTTTTCCTATCTTTCTACTCATTCCCCCAAAAATGGTAGTTTTCAGTAACTTTCATAGAAAAAAGGGCTTGGTCCTTTAGGGGTTATTAAGAATATAACTATTACCAAACATGGCAGAAAAAAATACCATATATGATACCACAAAAGCAAGTACACACTATAAGTACAAATTTCACATTTAGTTAAATACAAACTATTTATGTAAATGTGAAGTTTTTATGTCCCTAGACATTGGAGATTTTGTCAATATTTGGTATGTATTTCTTCCAATTTTTTTCTCAATGCTTTATAAATATTTCTGGATGTTTTGCACTTATCTTCCAATATTTTGCAAACAAAAGAAACGTTTGAACTATTACTTAAGGATTTTGGGTAGTCCATATTCTGTTAAATATAGTATATAAGCTCATAACTTAATAAATTACAAATAAGAGCCATCCCATGGTACACATCAAATAGATACATGTTCAATAAAGACAATAAAATTTTAAGGGATACTACTTCGAATAATTAACTTTTGAAATACTATTAACTTTTGATCACATGTCATATAGAAGATGAATTGTTGTTAGAAATGAGTAATCAACCCGACATGTACTGTACACTTTATTGTGTTAAAAGATATTGTAAATCTCTGTAAAACATCCAACTTTGTCTTCGACAAATTTACAACGTGTCCCATGTAATTTCGATCATTTTGAACAGCCAAAAATATAAGAACCACCCACAAACACATGATTTAGATCATCCTGTAAGAGCATCATCAATGTATACATTGCAAATGGGACTCGGAAGTAGTCGGTCCTGCGTTGCTCCCCGTCCCTTAAGTATGCAGTTTCTTTCACCGTCTGGATCTTCTCAATGTTGACGCAACTCCCGTCGCAAATTCAAGCATAGTAGTACAAGAATGTAAGTACTTGCAAGTTGTTGTTGAGAAATTGCAAGCTATTGCAAGCTATCACAAGCAACGAGGCACTCCATTAGCAAATACAGTGCGCACTGAAAAAACTAGCTGGGGCACAGGAAAAGAGACAATATGTCGCTCCAAGAGGTGGTTGTAATGAGGTCAAGTACAGTGTTTCTGTTTTGGTGGCAATGTTGAAACCCTAAAAGTACTTATAATTACCGTAAAAATGGGCCCCACCCAAAGAAATGCAGGACCAGCCCATTCCCAGTGCACACATTGATGATGCTCTAAGAGACGTAAACATAGGTCCTTTGAATTATTCTGTATGGTTGAAATTGTAAAAAAAAGCAAAACAAAGCATAGTGAAGAAAAAGAAATAGAAAAAGAGGAAGGAAAAAGCCCATTTGCAATTGGAGAATACAGTGACATCAATGGAACAAGTTGGGCTCGGTTTACTGCACAGTGCACACACGTCAATGTGGGGGCAGGGGGAAAATCTCAGCAAATCTCAGTTCTTTTATAATCAAGGATAAAGTGATAATCTGTCCCCTACTTTGGCGTTGTTCAGTTTAATCCTCCTCCGTAATTCTGTACTAAATCACTCTGAATCAAAAAATGAATTCTAAAATTTCTTACACTAAGTATTACATTTGTTTTAAAAATTAGATTGCTATACAGTGAAAAATTACCTCATGACTCATTTTTTGACCACTTGGAGGCATATGCAACTCTCTAATTATTAAGAATTCACATGGTTTACAACTTGGAGGATGTTAATTTGTTTTTTATTTTTTGTGACTTTGTTGTTGTTATCAAATCCTTTAGTTTTTTTTATTACAGTAGTTATTGATGAAAATATTGTAATATTAATAAATATTAATATAGTGTAAAATGTTGAGAAATTAGTGTTTGGGCAACATGAATGCAATATATGGTATAATTCAATCTCTTGGTGGTTAATATTTAAAATTTTCCACTGCAGGTGGAATTGTTGAACATCAGTTCTTTTCCACCCTGGCCCCACATGGACATATGTGCAGTAAGGTAGGAACACCCATAAGCGTCAGTGTCCCCATAACCGTCACCTATGAAATCTTGGAAAATATGTGGATATGAATAGATGTAATTACAAGGATGTACAACATGTGAACATGAAACCTTAGTGTTGGTTATGGGTGCAATGGCAATTTGCTCTTCAAAAATTCACAACTTTTTCTCACAGTATCCAAATAATACATTAGGGGTAGTCATGGCTTCTTAGAGAATGAAAAGAGAATGGAGATTGAGAAGTTGTGGAGAGAAAGGAGGAGCCAATAGGAGCTTGTTCTTCGTGAAAATGCTGTGACACCCCTATTTGTGTGTTTTGGAAAATGAGAATGGAGAATGAAGAATGGTTTACTTAAAGAAAGGTAGCACGTTCAGCTATTGGAGGAGCAGAAATAGTTAGCATGAAAAGCGGTTCATGAACGGGGAAAACGTGTAGATCATGGTAAGAAGTTCACATGCTAACTCATTCTTCACTCCATTCTTCACCTCCGGAGGAGAATAATGGAGCTCTAAAAAGTTTAGCACGCTAATGAAAAGGCCCGCTGCAGCAACCACTAGTGACTCGGCACGTAGACATTCTTAATCTTCACACTCGATCGAGGAAGTACCGTGATTACCCTTATTGAAAAGTACAAACTTTTTTTTTTTCTATTCCTAATAGGATCCTATAATTTGCTAGTTGTTTATTAATAGTCATCATGTTCAAAACCCTTAGTTTGACGTTTATGGGTGCTCCTACCTTAAACCAAGCCAACAAGTTGCGGTCGAAGGATTCGAGGATCCACTTGCAATTTTGCCCAGGATGGGAATCTGAAAATCAGCAGCCTCCAATGGCTTTCCCCTTTAGAACAGAATAAATAAATGCTGGGTGGGAAATGAATCACGTTACCTTCTCCTGAGGAACCTGCCCGATTTTTTGATGGCGGGGCAGGCTGCAATTGGCTTCCTCCGGTGGAAATAATAATACCCCAAGGCCCGAGTGTGGACGGGGGACGCCCGCTTGTCCACTGGACCCGGAAAAGCTCGATTCCGAGGGACGGGCTAGTATGGAGCCTTGACCGCCTTCCGGAGTTCCGGTAGAATGTGAGATTCCGCTACTGGCAACCTGGAGTCATGAAACTCATGACTGTAGTAGCCTGCCACCTTGCCAGAACTATTATTGCAGGTTCTAAATCTAGGCTGTAATTGCATTCGAAAATCACCGAATTGGGCATCGGCCTCGTCTTTCTGTTCTTTCATTGATTTCAGAATACCAGCGACCGCTGGACTGGCGAACACAAGTCGCCACGTTCCGAGAGGCTCTGTCCTTTTAGCCCCTGTCCCTGGCTCGCTTTCCGAGGAGGATGCCTGTTCAAACTTCCTCAAGGTAAATAACTCTAAATGAGAAGTTACTAGTCTCACTGAATATTGCATTTAGGTTGCCTTGGCAAATAGGTTACTTTGGCTTATCTCAGTAAGTTACTTCATGACTCATCATTTGGCCACTTGGAGGCACATGCAACTCACTAAATATTTAGATTTCACATGGTTTGTGATTTGGAAGCCATTAGTTTTTTTTTTTTTTTTTTTTTTTTTGCTTTATTGTTGTTGATAGGCTATCTAAAAATGGTTTGTTGTAATGATTTTGGATGAAAGATATTGTAGCAACAGTAAATATTTATATAGTGTGAAATGACAAGAAATTAGTGTGGGGCAACCTAAACGCAATATTCAGTGTAGTCCACAAATGTTAGAGAATCTTTGATGTTCAGTTGAATAAGGTTCTATTCTTAGAAAGTATCACATGGAAGCTGTGGGAGTTTTAAAGCCCCTTTCACACAACATGTACACCAAATAGTGCATTTAGATTGCCCCACACTAATTTCTTGACATTTTTACATACTTTAATTATTTAAGGCTGCTACAGTAATTTTCAGCAATAATTATTGTAATGAGCAACTTTTAACCCCTAAAGGACCATGGCCTTTATTTTGTCAAAAAACACTCAAAACTGCCACCTCTATGGCAAAAAGTAAAAAAGTTTGAAAATTAGGCATTTTGCATATCTGACCGTAGGATCTTGTGCTAAACTACTATAAAAAATATGTTGTTCAAACCTCAAGAACTTTGACCGCACAAATTGGAAGATATACGCACTTAAAGTGTTAAAAACAACTTTTTTTGCACCTTGATTGACTAGATTTTTTAACTTTGAAAATTTTTAACTTAAAATTTTTGCACCACAGAGTTTGGAATTCTATTTTTGCATGGTGGGAAGTTGAGTTAGGAATCTTGGGAAAAAATTTGAAAAAACAATACTTAATTTTCATTCTTTAAAAAACATTAGGTAGAAGAAGGTATGAGATTGAACAAAAACTTAAACTGCTAATAACCCTGCAATGGAATTGAAAGGCTATAATCCCAATGGTGAGATTGTTCTAGAAAGCAAACTTCACCCTCTCTGACAATTTTTTTAAAAAAAATGTTAAACTTGCATTCAAAAATGAAGTTTATAAGTTATTTTTTTAAGAAGATGCTTGAATTGCCCAAAAAACAAGATTGTCCATAACTTTCTCATAACTAGTCCAAATGGAATGAATCAAAGCTTCAGATGTACAAAAAGATATAATCTATAAGAAAAAAAATTAATTTTTTTTTTCAAGTTTTTATAAGGATTATTTTTGCTGCCCCTAGTTCCCAAATTTGTGCTTATTTGAGCATAACTTTTGCATTCTGGCATGGATTGGAATAAAAATTAGATTCTCCAAAAGCTAATGTGTTTTTCTATCTTCAAAAAAAGTTTCAAAAAATTAAAACAAAATTTGAAGCTGTAGGTACCTGCCCAAAATCCTATTTGTCCCCCATAGGGACAATGGTCCTTTAGGGGTTAAAGGCCATGGCAACAATAACACATCTATAAAAAAAAAATTAGTCCCTTCATGAGGTAAACCATGTGAAATTCTAATATCTAAAGAGTTACATGCATATCCAAGTAGCCAAGTCATGAGTCATGAGGTAATTTCCTAAGGTAAGGCAACCTAATTGTTAACCCTTAAAGGCCCAAGTGGCCCCTTGAGGGCCAAGTGGGGTTTTGGGCATGTACTTATAACTAAACTACTTTGTGTGATTTTTTGAAACTTTTTTAAGCGACAGGGAATTCAAAGATATACGTGGACATCTAATTTTTTCTTCATTTTGACATTTATTGAAGAAGTTATGCATGAATTTTTGGAAAATGGGGGAGGGTAGGCAGCCCAAAAACTTATTTAAAATTTGCACTTTTTAAAATAAAATTCTGAAATTGGAGTTCTTTACATTTATGTATACGTGGGAAGCTTTTACTCATTCAATTTTGATTGATGAGATGAAAGTTATGAGAAATTTTAGTGTGCAGGTAGATATGGGACTCCCTAACCTCCATTCCTTTTGCCTCTTGTAAAATTTGATGCTTTAATTTTTTTAGCTCTTTATATATATATTTTTATTGCTTCTTTAAAAAAAAAGTAGTAGTAGACTAAGATTCCTTGGTTTTGCCCTTTGGATCAAAACATTTCAGATTTCTGAATTTTACGTAAATCCTCCAATTTTGCCTAGTGTATATGCAAATTTCATGGCCTTACGGCATAACAAGATTTTACAAAGTATGATTCAAACTTCCAATTTCATTTGAAAATTCTCCCACACTTACCTAACTTGGTCTTCTACATGGAAAAAATAAACCTCAACTTTACATAGAGCAACTTTTTTGATAAAAGAGAGGTCAAAGGCTTCTAAATTTTTTGGGTAACAAGGAAAAAAAAAACAATTTTTTCACATTAGATGTTAGTACGTCACTCCTCTACATCTAGAATGAGCTGATTTTTTTCCTACAAGTACATTCCATAGTCTAGGGCAAGATCTTACGATTTGATTTGCTTGGGCCTTTAGGGGTTAAGGCAACCTTAACCTTTTAAAGACCACATACATTTTCCCAAAATCCATTAGAAACCGAGGCAATAAAATTAGATGTGCATTTGAATCAAATATGGACCCAATTTGAATAATCCAACCATACATATGTGAAGGACACCTTGTTTATTGTAATGTATCAAAATTTCAGCTAGATCTATCGTTGGAGGTGAAATATTATAATGATTGACTAAGCCGTATATGAAAAATCTCTAGTTTTCATGCTTGTGTGGTTTTGAATGTTGACCTCTGAACGGCCCATCGGCCATCTCTAGCAGTATGTACGACTATATATACAGCCGTATTTGAGCTGCTTTGAGGGCTTTCCAAAAAAAATTATGCATCCACGATCGTACAACGCTTCAATATGTACGGTTATAACACTTAATTTTTAGCTAATTCAAATTTCTAAATATTGATTGCGATTGTATTTGGTACCGTGTCTCTAGAGCCCAAGGGCCCTTCAAGGGTTAATGCTTCATGCAAGCTTTGGTTGAGAAGAGCCTTACATTTCTAGAAAGCAAGTTTTCCCACCTTTCCAACAAGACTAGTTTCACACAAAATAGACAAAAATAGTAATCACAAGGTGTAGCTAAGTCAACAAAAAAGGTCAAAAATCCCATTTTCTTTGCTGCCTTAAAACGATTCTACAAAAAAATTGATAAGTGTTATGGAAAGTCCAATCGGTGAAAGCAGTCAAGATTGGCCTTAAATGTAGGATGAATTTTCTTTTAATAAAATGATAGTATCATTTTAATGGATTCTCAAATACTATAATTGTTCTATTGCCATATAGAGAAACAATACAAGCATATTCCTTAAGCAGTTTGATTTTTTTAAGATTGCACAACTGAAATGTGGCATTCTTCTTGGATGTTTGATGTATTGTGTTGTTGCTTTGATCCATCTTTGACCAAATATGGATACGTATTTTGAGGCCATGATGTATAAACACCATTATTTATCAACTCACATATTTGATTCCATTGTCATTTCTTGGATTGGATGCAAAATTCTTGTGATCACAAGCATTCTTCAAGATTTTTTTCCAAATTGTTGAGCAATTTTATTGTGTAGGCCAAAAACTTCTCTCCCAAACCAAAATATGGTTCAGTGGTCTCTAAAGGGTTAACGTCATATTTGGTGTAGAGGTGAGAAGCCATGTACAATATTTTAGCCAATAAAAACTACAAAATTTGAGGAGACCAAACAATGTCAATTTATATTGGAAATTTTATTCCAAAGGACAAGAAAAATAAAAAATGAGGTGGAACACTAATGTGTCATCTGTGGCAATAATAGTGCAAAAATTTTGGGTCCTTGGAATTATGATCAAGCTCCGTAAAAGAGGTGGGCCTGATTATAAAATAGAAGGACCATTTGGGCAAAATTCTCATAATCAATCATTTTAATTTTGATTTTTTTTTAAAGCTAAAAATACAATACTTAATTTTATGACCTCTTCTAGTTTACATTACAACCAAAGTTGTTGCCTCCAAAGGCCAGCCTTTCAAGTAGGATGACGCTTTTTCATGAGCGTAAATTGGTGAGCGTGTGAGCAGTAAGCCAAGATTGGTGAGCAAGCATTAATTTTGAGCTCAAAATCAATTGAAATACTAAAAAAACAAGTTTTTCAAGAGATAAAAGTTAAAAAACACACAATTATAGAGCCTTATGTACATAGTTATAAGTGCAATTGAGTATTTTGACAAAAATATATAAGTTCATGCTCATGGATCTAGCTCACAATATAGCATTCTCTGATATGTGTAAGAGAACAAAGATTGAGCATGAATTTAGGGAATTGATATGTGCACACCGGAGGGTTGATATTTGCACACCCCCCTAGGGAATAAACTATTGATTTCTTCCATGAAAAAGCTGAATTTGAGAATTTTGAATTTAGATTTGAATTGAGAAACTATGATTTAGTCTAAAACCATAAAAAAGGTTGTAATTGAACAACATCCAATGAAAAAGCTTAGCTAGGGGGAAAAGTGTTACATTTACTTTTGTTTGTAAAAAAATAAACTTTTTCATTAGATGTTGTTCAATTGCAACCTTCTGCACAATTCTAGACTAAATCGTCATCTCTTAGTCCAAATCTCAAGTCAAAATTCTCAAATTCAGCTTTTTTCATGGTAGAAATTCAAAATTTACCCCCCTTTATGTGTAAATATCAACCTCAATTTGCACATATCAATTCCTTTAATTTTTAATTTATGAAAATAGATTTTGAAACTCCGGTTACAAAGAAGTAGAGAAGCATGAAGCCTCCGGTGCAAGAAGAACCAACACTCCAACGGTAAGGTAGACGGCTCATAAACCGTGCACCGTCTTAAACCGTGCACCTTCTTAAATGTACCTTGCACATACATGTTGTCTTTTACGGTTTTCAGTAATGTACAAATAGTGTACGTTTAAGAAGGTGCACGATTTTAGAGCCCTATGACTTTCCACTTCAAAATTTCATAATTAATTTTACAAAGCTCCAAAAAATATGAAACAAGTTGAGTTAGATGGCAATTCCTCTTGTCTTTCAAGCAAAATTTACTTAAAAATATTTCAAGACGTTTCACCTCCTCAAAATTCAGTTTCAGCCCTTAGATGCCCGGTTCTTGAGCCGTCTACCTTAACCCCTAAGTGACATGAGATTTCCGGATTGCGGAGAGACTCCAGTAAGCAGGCCAACTTTACACATTATTTGTCAATCATCAAAGGGTTTAGAAGCCAATCGGACCGTACAATGTGGGAGGGAAGTTTGGTCCATGTACACTCAAAATAATTCAGCCGTTAATTTTGGTTTTCACAGACAGATTTTTGTGTTGGACAGGAGTACAGAATTGCAAAAAAATCTCGGAAATTAGGTGCAAAATTACTTGGGGTGGCTATTCCCCCACCCGGGACTCCGAATTTGTATTGACGCCTAACTAGAAAAAGTGGCTGGCTAACATAACCTCAAGCTCTGCGTTGAAAAAACATGAAAAGCTCATAAGGTCTACTCTACTCAATGGAGGTTCGGCAACCATGTCGAGGTGGTGCACTTCAAGGTTGTCATTCGCACAAATAGACCAAAAAAAGAGTTATGTAACTTTGGAAGATCTAATCGGTGGATTCAAAGCCTGATGTGGTCTGCAACCACCCAAAAAAAGTTGGAAGAAATCCATCGGGTACATCTCTGGGTGAGAGACAAGAAACGCAGTAGTCGAAGGAGTTCACAAGAAACCCAGTGTTCCGTTGGGCAAGGAAGGCGCGAACTGGACGCTTGGGCAAAGCCGTGCATGACGTAGCACGCGAGAGTCCTGGCTTTGCTTGGGATGATGGACGCCGACCAACGGCCACAAATGTTGACTATGTGGCAGCAATGACTTTTGGCTCCTATTAAGTAAAAACGATTGCCGACCCAAGGAAATATGAAATTGGCATTGGATTGTCCAATTTTTTAGCTTAGGATGCTTATTTAGGACTAAGGTAGTATGCTCATATTTCGCTCATGCTCTAAAATCGTTCACTTTTTCAAATGTACTCTATTGGTACATGTTTTATTCACAGCTTTTCAACAATGTACATGGGGCGAACATTTGAGAAGTGGGCAGTTTTAGAGCACCTATGACCTTTCCACTTCAAAATTTCATAACTAATTCCACAAAGCTCCATAAAATATGAAAACACTTGGGATAGATACCAATTCCTCTTGTCTTTCAAGGAAAATTTATTGAAAATTACTTCAAAAAATTTCACCTCCCCAAAATTTAGTTTCAACCCTTAGATGAACGATTTACGAGCACACTACCTTAGTTCCAATTATTGGGAAGGTTTTGGACAATTTTCAAATACAAAAGCTAAGTATTTTGAGTGATTGGGTCAATTGTGACTAATGTGACTAATACCCCTTAGGGGCATTAGTCACATTAGTCACAATTGAGTAAATTGGCCACAACATTTGTGTGGGTGGGTGAAATTTTCTAAGTATTTGTGTGTATGTTGTTTACTGTACTATGCACCTATGTGCAAGTTTGAGGGAGCATTGGACACTTTTTGGATTTTAAAAAAAAAAATTGATTGTTTTACCTCCCAATCCAAGAAAAATTGGAGTTGGCATTGAGTTGTCCAAATTTTAGCTTTGGATATTTATTTATGACTACTTCTAACTATTAGGAAGTTTTGGGACAATTTTCAAATACAAAAGGCAAGTATTTTGGGAGATTGGTTGTGACTAATGTGACTAAATACCTCTTGGGGGCATTAGTCACAATTGAATAGGGAAGAAGCTCTTGGAAAATTTTGCTACCAAGTATTGGGTAGTTTGTATTACACACTTTGTCTGCACTTACAAAAATGTGCAGTATGGGAATATGAAGTCGCTTTGAAAAACAACTACTATAAAGATACTAAATGCCGCAGTAGCAATCTACGTAAATACTGTTGTAAAGAACTACAGTAATTCTCAATTTGTTGCCAACCATGCTAGATAGGAAACAAAGTCTGCATTGTATTGATCCTCAAGATGCAAATTTGAGGCAAATACGACCGCAGGTGACATATCGCCTCTAGGCTGAATATTTGATTCATGTTGGAGCCTTTGCTCCACTTGAGCAACCTGCAGAAGACACTCCCAAATCAAACTTGTATGACCTCTGATCAAAAACATACCTTGGCGGCAAACTTAGGATTACTGTGAACAAGGCCAAGACATGTTTTTTCACACAAGAACTCTCTTGCACAACCGGGACAAAACCAATTCTATTTTCTTTCGCAAATCTGGCACTTCTTTCTTTGCATACCAGCCAACTTTGACTCATGAATTCTGCGGTCTGAAATGTTGAACGTTCCACCCATTCAACCTAGTTGAAATGCTGGTCCAATCAGCCATGATGCAATCTCGTAATGAAAGTCTGATCTGGACATGGGCCACAATTTATGGCGACCTTTTTCATGCTGCTCCATCCAATGTGCTTTGTACAATACATAAGCATTATCCAATGAAAATATCTAGGATGAAGAACAAAAGCTGATGCCACCACTTAAGGATCATAATTTGGACAATATACTCTACATGACATTGATCTACAACATCTACTCCCCTCATCATCTCTTAATACTCTTTTTGGATGGGGGATGTTGGATACTCTGATCTATGCCTACTTACCCAATGGAGGCATGTGCATCCTGCAGCTATAGGATCTGATGATGTACTCAAAAAAAAGACTGTACATCCATCAAACCAAATGCAAGCAGCCATGCAATGTGATATGTGCATTGCGGCTACTACTGTGCCTCTTGGAAGGTTGGCCTTAGCATACTCTGCCAAGTGACTTGGCATTCCTACTCAATTAGCCCTTACAATTCCAGTGAACCAAGTGCCAACAGCCAGAAGAGCATCAGCTAAAAGGGGTGAACTGAAAAACCGATCAGTCACTACTACATGACCAAGTCCTATAAGGTCAGACACTAAGTTCAAAACAACATTCTTCCCTAGGTCTTTCTCACCCTTTGGATTCTTAAGCCCCTCATATACTATTAAATTGTACATGTAGCGAGACTTGCTACTAGCATAGCACCAAATTTTTATCCCATATTTCACTGGCTTATCTTTCATGTATTTTTTGATGTCACATCTCCTCCCTTTGTAAGCTATCATTATTTCATCACACACTAGGTACTTATCACAATTGTAGGCAGCTTTGGATTTGGCCACAAAATTTTCTACCAACCACTTGCATTTCCCAATCTTGTCATAACTTGCGTCATTTTTGTCCCGCACTAACAACTGATAATTGACCAAGTGAATGCAAGATAGGATTTGCTCAAATCGAGTTCTCTTCATCACATGCTTCACTACAAGACAACCGTTGAACTTCTTCATAGACCAATAAGACCGAATTGTTGGTTGTTTTAATCCCATCAACACACAAACGCCCAGTCATGCTCTCGACTCAACTACCGTAAGTGTATGCTATTTTTCTCAACCATTCAACACACCGGGCTCTTCAGCATGTTCTTGCATTGCATATGCATTTGATTCTCAGCATATTCTAGCCAAATCGGCTTCAGACCAATATAAGTTGAAGAACTTGTGAACAGGTACTGGACGGTGGCTGTGTTTGCGACTCGGACTAGGACTTGGACCAGTAAAAGTCTCCCTATCACCAACTAGCATTGTCTCTACAAAGTTCCAATGATCATCTGCATAACATGTTTCAAAGGAACATTCATCGAAGACCACATCATATAGAGGACCCACCTCATCAAAGAGATCAGGTTCATGTTGCTCCCGATTTGAGTTAGCGGCATCTGAGTCGCCAACAAAGTCCAAGTATTGGGCTGACCAATCTGGATTAGAGTCATCTCCATCCTTGTTTGAGTTGTTGCTTGAATGTAGTGCATGCGGCAACAAGGAATCTGGGTAAGTTATCTGAATTTGGGGGCTACTGGAGGGACCCAGCGGCAAAGCTTCTGGTGTCAAAGGTGGGAACTCTAAGTCACCTGCCACAAGGAATTGACTGAGCCCTCCACCAATGTTGTCACTGGCCTTGAACTACGGAAGTAGTCTGACTGGCGTACCTCCAAAGTCAGTGCCAGATGATTGGCGCATTGTACGCCCTGTGACTGTCATCAACTTTGAGGTCCCTGCACCATCTCTGCATTAAAGTATATAGTGTTTTTAGGCTACTTCTTGTTGGCCTAGAACATCAGAGAAGTGTACCATGAACATGGCATCTCCAGTGATGGCGTGAATAAATTCACGAATCACCTCTCCAATCATCTATTCGCCGTTAGAGGTTGGACTCAACTCCAAAATTGCTGGCGTGACCGTGACAAATTTTTTGGGCTCTAAGTTTGATTGTCTAGAACTACTTCCCCCGTTGACATAAGCGCAATCTTCCGTGTTGCATGATGTGTACTAACCTCCAGAATCGTTCTCCCTCATCACGGCCTTCCTTTTCTAATGTTGCTGCAAGGGGTTTTTAGTGGTGCCTCTTTACAATTCCTTGAAGTCAAGGAAAGTGGCATGAGTTGTGCAGCCAAAGGTGACTGTTCCGCCTCAGAGCCACTGTCCGTGGCACCTTTCTCCAAACCAGTAATCCAGTGTGCCCCGTGATTTGCTGCTATGGCATCCACAGCATCCCTCAAATTCTGTGCCACTCTTGTCCTCTAGGTACTTGGCCTCAAAATGGGAGGAAATGGTTGATTCTATAATCTGATGGTTGGCGCCACCCAAGCAGTTGGTGTAATGAAATTAGTGGACATGCAATTTCTTTGAAAACTACCGGCTTCTTTTTTCTTCACATTCTTTGTCTTCCTTCCTTTCACATTGTTCTTCCCTTCCCCTTGGCCTCTTCCACCTTGGGCCCCTCCACGGCCTCGCAAGGTCTATTGACTATGTTCATTACTTGTTTGAGTGGCTGGAGGAAGCAGCGGTGATTTTCTTCTTCCTCCACAGATCATTCTTGCTCGTCCCCGGCCTGTCCCCCTCCTTGAAAGCACTGGCGTTGGACTTTTCTGTCCCTTCTCGGTTGATGCTGCCTGCAATTGGTGTAGTGCCGACACTAGGTTGATTGCTTTTGTCACTTGAAGAAACGGTGTACCAATGCTTTGCAGTGGAAGTCCTGAACATGTCAAGAACGGCTCAAGGCATCGTGAATTTAGACTTGATCAGCTTTCTATTAGTGGACTTTGTTGCATCAAATACACTACTCTCCCCCTCAACGGCAACATTGGCAATGGCGACATGGGCAATGTTTCTTGGGCTGGGAGGGACTAGAGAAACTCCTCCAGTGTTTGCGTGTCGTTTGCTACACTTTTGTTTTTTTTTGTCATGGCAGCAGTCCTCCTCCTCACCCGCCGTTGCGTAACAGGGTTGCGCAATTGAAGTCTGGCCTTTGCGGCTGCCCTACCGGCTTCCTTCAAGCTCAATTGACCGAACATCATCAGGCCACATCCGCCAAATCAAACAATCAATGTATTTGGGGAACGCCGTCCACTCCCTCCACCGCAAATTGTGACTTGCTTGAGCACAGAAGTTGTATCTATAGTTTTGATTGACAATATTTTTTGGCCACGCTTGACTCTTTCCAACTACAAGAATGCAACGTAAATACTCCACGTCTAAGCAACTCAAAATTCTCTTACGCTGCCTCTCAATAGATTTGCAACTTAGAAGCTAGTTATCGATTATTTTGGCTTCTGCCTCCAAGTGCTTGGGGAAGTGACACAGTGCACCTTTTATGAAAGCCATTTCCTTCTGAAATCCCACAGGCAGTTCTAGCAATATACGTAGTTCAACCTCTCTTTCCACCCCTCTTCTTATGTTGATTGCTTCTCACAGCTCGTTCATTTCCAATAACTCCACTACGCATCTTTGAGACATCTCTGCGGCAAATCTCCGCTCTCATGACCAGTGAAGGCAAGCACTTGCTTTCCTCCGTGGTTGCTCGAAGGCTTTGAAAAACCAAAGCAGCGCACGATTGTGACAATCTGTGCCACAACTTAAACCCAGAACTTGTAATGATCTTGACGGCAACCCAAACTCTATGACAATTGCACTCTACTTACGGACGATGCCCCACTCCGCCCTCCACAATTTCTACTAGACAAGAATCCAAGGCAACCACGTCTCTCTGTGGAAATCAAAAACACTGCCTCATCGGCTCAGAGTCCTTTTGGCGCCCAAAATCCGCAGCTTGAATCCACCTTAGCCAAGTTGGCTTTGACCAACAATCGATCATCACCCTCCCGCCACCATAAACCCAAGGTTTGGTCCGGTGACGTCATTGATTGCCCTTATGTGACCGATCAAATATAAGAGGTTTCAAAATGTCCCAAAATTCAATTTCTCCTACAAACCTAGGAAATTATTAGATTTTTGTGGATATTGACTCATATGAAAGGTGATCCAAATATGTACAATCTTTATTTGGACCAAAACCTTATTTAGGTGTTTGAAGTACAAGATTTTGCCCCTTGAAAAATACAAAGGAAACTATTTGTCCTCTGTGACACTTTGGAGTTAAGCGAGACCAGATCTTTTTTCTTACAATGTTCACTTAAAATCAAAATATTAATTCCAAAGATTATTGCGAGTTATTGTAGAAATGTACTTTTGAGACTAAAAAACCTTCAACTGTGAAAAATCAATACAAACACAAACGATCATCACACAATGCAAACCACACCTCATTTTCTTTCCAGTTGGATGAAAAGAATCCATCCAATACAACAAATGCAAAAACGCGTTTATTTGTCATATATATGGAGGATGGTGGCTCTACTATTCGAAGTCAAGCCAATCGTAAAGCAATATTACAGAGTTCTTATTTTTACAAGTTTAACCCCTAAAGCCCGAAGGTGTTGTAGGGGATAAGCTATTTCGCAAGCGTAGAATGGTGAGTCGTGAGCATAGAGCAAGAATTTTTGAGCGGATTTTTTCTTTCTCTATTAAAATTTTATGAAATTCCATATATTATTTTAGAGTTTGGTAAAAAAAAATTTTGTTTTCACTTTTTGGGCAAACATGTTTTCAAAATTTCTATAACCGTGTGACTTCCTATCAACGTGGAAATTCAAGATCCTATGACCAAGTGAATTTTTGCAAATGTGAATTCATGGTTTAGTGCAAAGGACCTATGGCCAAGTATGTTTTCACAAACAGAGAATTAATGGTTTAGTCTACTGATATGTTATATTGACGGTTTAAGAAGGACATACACACGTTCAATTCTTGTGGTGAAGGAATTAAGTATCATAGAGTACATAAGGTAGAGAATCATGCACAAAATAATATCAAAAGAAATAAATACTGCGTAAACAAGATCCACTCTTGTGGAAGAAGTACATAGTTTATAAATGTGAGCCATGCTGTACTGAGAGAATGGGACAGGCTCTGGTAGAGAAGCGTATACAGCAATAGAGTACTAGCTCAGATACTGATATGGAGAGCTGGAATCAAGAGAAGGCGCTTGACCTTTGAAAAACTAAATGAAGGAGCATGCATGAAAATATCATGATCTGCATCTAATCCACAAACTACCGTGAAAATGTAATATAGATGCTTACAATGTGCCCACTACCTATGTTTTCCTAATGCGCCGCTGAGCATTTCCTAAAAGTAGGGGCATGAACATTCTAGAAATGAACTAAAGGTGAGCATGTACCGTTCAACCTTGCTCTTTGCCTCTAAATCCAGAGATATGATGCAGCCAAATCTAGGCTCCAGAATAAGTGTAACTTCCCAAATTCCACCCTTCACAAATTTAACAGATGCACAGTAATTGCATTGCTTGGTTGTTGGGCCTTTGAGACTCCGCCTAATTGATTTACCTAACCTAGTCTTTGGATGCTCATCAGGTAAAGTAGGGGTAGGAAATGATGAAAGATCAAGGATAGTGGAACTCTCCCCAAAGAGGCAACAAGGGGAAATTTCAGCCAGTTGGGGCAACTGAAAACTAGCGTGCTCAAATGTAAGAATTTCTTTTTGGTTCAAATTAGTTCCTGTTTTCACAGGCCAGATGGCTAGAGGGTTTAGGCAAGATATAACCTACTTATGTTTAGTGCTTTTCACGCAACAATCAATATCATCGTTGCAAAAGAAGAACTGCGCAGTTTCCACTTTGTTTTTCTTGTAATAAGTCATCCCACCTGTATAAGTCGGTGCCGCTGTAGTAGAGTTGTTTTGCACAATTTGAGCTGTACTTTTTTTCTTTGTATGAGTCTGCTGAGCAAAGCAACATTTTGCGGAAGTGGCTGGCAATCTTGAAATATGCCATTTAGTCACGTCGCAGTCAGTCTCCATAACTCTGGTGACATGAAGCAAAGGGGGCTGACCTTCATTTGGAACAACGGGATAGTCATTGACATTTATGTTGGTATTAGGAAATTGGAGTCCATCAAGAACAAGGCTAAGGGAACAGTTACCAATTTAGCCAGACGTTCTATTCAAACCAAGACAAGGACAAGAAAAGTTTACTTTGTCCGGTCAATGAGATTCTAGCTCTGACCCCAAAGGAACATTCGCCTTCAGTTTATGAGTACCAAAAACCTCCTGTCCTTTTAGATGCGGGTTTCTTGTGCAGAACTGCTCAGCGTTAGGGATAAGATTCACAACAACAGTAATTGTGGACGAGTCGCCTGTATGAATTGCAAGTTGTCTGGCCATGCGCATTTTCAACTCTGCCGTGTCAGGGCCTCGACCCCCATTGTCTCCCTGTGGAAACCTGTGATATTGCACAACTTGCATGAATGCGCGTATGAAATCATCCACCGTGGCCATGTACAGATCCTCTTTGCAATCTCCTGATTGATGTTGCCACTTGCTATGCATTGATTTGGCCAAATTGCACAATGGCATTTCAACCAACTCGTCGATGCTTAATTTCTGCCAAAAAAACAAAAATAATCAGAAAAAATGACAGCGTGGAAATCACAACATGGGGTGATTTAGGGCTAATACTTTGCTATTATTGAGCTAGTAATCACGAGAACTCCTCACTTAATAGAGGTTTAAGATTAGTTAGGCTAAAAAATCAGATACAAAAATAACGGGATCACAAATTCTAAATCTCCTTATTGTTGGCCAATGTGCTATTGGATCCAAAGGCTTCATCCAATGCTCCAAGGAGATCCACAAAATCAAAGATTTGTCATCTCCTTGCAGCCCGCGAATTTGCCTTTGGATCCGAAGGCTTTGACTAGACCTCCAAGGAAATCCGATAAATCACAAACACTGGATCTCCTCGCTGGTTGCGACCATAGCCTTTGGAACCAAAGGTGCCACATGGAGCGTTAAGGAGATTGCTGAATTTGGTAAAGTGCAGAAGATGTTTACAATTTTTGGAATCTTTTGTTACAAGCCATTGCTTGGCATAGTAAGCACAAAGAAATGATTAAAGCAAGCAATTTCAATGAAACATACTAGATCCATGAAGCAATCCCATTGCTGATAACGGAAGTGCCAGAACGTCAACCAAAGCTCTAAACGAGATAATGCTATAGAATTTGCGGCACCCGATGAGTGCCACCATGCATGAATAGCAAGGTACCTAGTCTCAGCTTCAGCTATGGATGACAAGTATTGCTTATACAGTTGTTTATGCCGGTATTGCAAGTCTGCCCAAATGTCAGCTTTGGTATGTTTCTCCAATGATTGTGCCCAATAAAATAGACATGTCCATTTACAATCTACTATAGGCACAGAGGCATTACCACTACCGTACACACGTCGAATGGCGTTCCAATTGGCCTGCGCGTTATTGGCCATGAACCCTTTAAAATTAGGGGCGCTAATGCCATTCCGTTCACAAGTTGCATTAAGGTTCTTCCAAAGCACAATTTGCACAGCAGCATCTTCAGACTGCATGTTGCAAACCACAATGGTCATCACTCGACAGAAGACAGAGTCGTAGACGTGACAAGCGATTGTTGTCCACTGCTTCACACGCTTGACATGGTCAAACATCACCTAAGCGTTTTCAAGGTCCCCGCCAGGTTGCATTTGTCAAATTAAGTCCACCCCACTTCCAGGACCAACCTTAGGCATTTTGAAGACAAACACCTTCACACCATCCACGCCCTGGCCAAGAAACAAATTATCCTGAACAAATGCCTAGCAACTGCAACCCCTCAATTTTGTGATACTATCCATGACTCCATACTTCATGAATTCATGAAATGAAGCTACTTTGTTTCTAACATTTGGGGAAGACATGGATCTGCATTTTTCAAGAATTGGCCGCAGTTCTTGTATATTAAAATTGTCCGATTGTACCCCATTCGGTCGAAGTAGTATCTCTCTGAGAAGCTCCTTAGTGGCTTCTAAAACTACAGCAAATGTTTTTGCAAAGGATGTTCTTTCAACTTGCTGCTCGAGCAAGGAAGATGTCCGCGTTGCCATGGCACGCTCAACTCCCAATTTAATGGCATGGCTGTGCGTGTCCAAGTGAACGCAAGCACAAGTCTGTTGTTGCCTAGCAAAAACATAATATATTCTAGCACTACAAGCAGCTGTACAAATCAGAATATACTTACAAATCTTACAAACAATTGTAGATCCAAAAGGTGCAAAGGCACCCACGGAGAATAGGAGAGTTGTGGAACCTTCCCACTTTGTCTCATTCACTTATGATGTCCGCTACACACGATCCAAAAACAGACACTTCTTGTAGGAACATTGCAAATGACCTATGCAAATAGATGTCCTAAAGCTCAGACTAAGTATGTTGCAAATATTTGAGGTAATTGTTTTGGTCCAAGCATGACCATTGTGGCGTTTGTCCATGCCTTGCATCCTTTCAGCAGAAGGTTGTGATGCATTCTGCAGTAATGCAAGAAGCTCAAAGATAACGTCTCCATTGAAAGTGGAGGGAAGGTACTCAACCTTAATAATTGGAATATAATTATAACCTATACTCTCAAAAATACTCCGTGACCCCTTCAACGTAGGAATTTCTTTAAGCAAATCAACCACACTCAGAGTACGAGGAGGAACTGACAAAGGGTTGCTCTCAAAACCATAATTCTTGGACCTCAGAGGCTCCTCCGGAAGAGACCTTTTGGAACTCTCAAAGACACGTAAATGTGCATCTGAATCATCATTCAATATTTGAACAACTTCAAGATCGGGCTCAATTTTAGGCGCAAAAAGGACGTGAGTATCTGTGGATGCAATGACTAGAATTTTAGCAGGAATAGTAGCAACACGACTTTCAACAGTATTAGTTACAACACCAAAAACTCTATAGCGACCAGGTGGAAGCGACCATTGTTTCTTTGTTGTGCTTGCATTTGGAAGGCGGCCAACAAAATACAGTAACGCTCTAGTTATAGCATTGCGCACCTCCTCATCAATGTGCATGGACTCTTCCTTCAATGAATACTGCAGCGACAACCTATAGGCAAAAACTATAGAAACACTACCATTCTCCGCAAGGAACAGAATTGGAACATCGGACGTCTGGTGATACACAAGAGCCATACTAACAGTGCGCTTGCAAAGAAGGAGATCACCCATTCCAGGAAAACTATAACCTGAATATAAAGCTACAAGAGAACATGAAGGCAATAGACTGAATACAACACAAATACTGGAACATGCAATTGAGAGAAGAGAATGGTACCAAGGAATGACAAATATAAGTAATAGGACGATAAGAAGGATTTGCCAATCAGAATGCCGGCCACGTGGCATTCTAGAGATTTTAGAATGATTGCAGTCCAACATGCATCAGAGAACTAAATTACGGAAGTAATACGAAGGACGGCAACGGCTGCTGACAAGCACTGTAGACATGACAGTATTCATGTGTGAAGCGGCGTTGTTGTCGACGCGATTCTTCATGGAGTTGTCACATGCCCTCTGCCATTTCATGATGAAGGCAGCAGGTGCAAATTTAGATCTCCTTTTTAGACAACGGCTATCTAATTGCAATTTCAAATAATACCATGGGCTTCCTAGGCACTACATTGCAGCTACTGCAGTAGATATAGACGTTAGGTGATCAGCACAAATTATTTCAAACTACACAACATTGCTTCTGAGTATACTTCTTAGGAAAAATGTACCAATCATGACTAGAGAGAAGAATGCAAAGAGAAAGTCTCACCTACTATATTCCAGTGCGAAGGACCTTTGCAGGGCAAAGTTACAGTGTGACTTCACATTGGCAAACATAGTGACTGCAGAGCACCCAATTAGCACTCTAGCTTTTGATCAAGGTGAGGAGGGTATGAATGTAGACCATTCAGAGAGACATAGCGGGCAACAAAAGCTACGGAGATTGATTAAGATCAAGGAAAGCCAGTGCAATGACAACATTTCACTGGGGGTACACAATAATTAGACAATCAAAATTGACTCTACTTGCCAAGTAAGTGCATCTCCTTCAAAATCACTGATTCAGAAGCATTATGTGGATTGAGTGATAAATATAATCCGTATTTGTAGAATAGGAATGACGTGCATGTATGCTTGAGTTTGGTTGGAATCACATGAACTATAAATTGTGAAGAATAACATTTGTACAAATATGAACAAAATCCTTCTAGAAAAACAAACAAGATACAACATGATTTCAATCTTCCATGGATAATAAGGTACCACTGCGTTAATCTAGAATTATTTGAAGTATAGTTCCTATTTATAAAGGCACATATAATGTACCACACCTAAACGGATCCACAGTAACGGTTTCTGGGGATAAAGGGACTTGTCATTCTTGCAACCATGGTGCAACCATTAATTTGGTGTGAGTTTCAACCATAGAAAGTAGGGTGGGCCCGGCACCTCTGTAACAATGCAGTGTAAACCCTAAATCAGTCGCAGCTCCACTGTTGCCTCCTCTACCCTCTTGAATAGTCAAGCCAAAGGTGCAATCTAAAGTTTGTATACCTTTAGCGCCTGTGGGCCGCTTCCTCATGCTCTCTTGCTTCCTCACGCTCTTGCTGCGACTGCCTCCTTGCAACCAGCTTTGTCAAGCGGCTTCTTCCTCACACGCTCTTGCTACGGCCGCTTCCTCGCGACTAATGCTATCGCGCGGCTCATCACACTTGCGCTCTAGCTATGGCTACCCCCTCGTGAGCAGCTTCGCCGCTCACCTCCTCAGTCACTCGCTCCAACTGCAGCCGCCATCCTTGCATCTTGCTACGTTGCGTGGAAATCCCTCTTCATGTGCCTCACCACAACCCCGGCGCTGTGTTATCGGTTTGTCCTCCTTTCTCCGCCATTTTGGAAACTGAGGACATTGTACTTCTTGTCACAGAGGCAGCCCTTGCTTTTGCACAAAAGCCACGGCTACCTCGCCTTTGGTGATTTCATGGTCTTTGATTTGCGGAGTACGTACTAGAAAGGAGTCGCCAGTAGTGCAGGCGTGCCATTGTATCCGGTCACCATAGTCGTCTTGTGAGTGCCGCGATTCATCAAGCTTGTGCTTGGGTTCTGAAATTTGAGTGTCTTTGACAGTTGTTGTTGCTCCATGTTCCGAGTGCTAGAATTTTCTGTGCAGTTGCTTGGGTTTCAAGTTGTTGGAAATGTCTGGTCCGATGTTGCTGCGTGAGCAAGGATCTGTGAGATGACTCTAGGGTTCAGGATAATGAACATTGTGCACAACCTTTTTGCAAACGTGGAATGAGCTGAGGATTCATTTCTTTCCATGCTACGGTTTTGAGATCTGAAGTATTTGCAAGCGAACTGTTCTAAGACCTGCCTCAGCTATCTAGCACCTGAATATCTTCACTTGTATGTAACATTCTTTCAACTGCTTGTCTTCCAGGAAGGTCACTTCATGTCTAATTATTTTTGGTTTTTGAGCAAATGTTTACCAAACTAGATGATTTGCAATGCACAGAGTGTGGTGGCATCAATGGACGAAGCTTTAGCAGAGTCGGTGCTACGAGATGCGCTAGTTCAATCCTTGATGATGCATGGAGCTTCCGCAGCTTGTGGAGGAACGGAGGTGGTAGAACACCAGGTGGAAGCAAATGAATTTCGCCAGCAGCAGCATCTCAACACCTTGCAAGCGATTGAGGAGATGCAAATCACTCCAATCCAATTATCAAGATTCAACATCCCCTTGTGCCACATGATCACGCTTCCATTGGTGTGGCCAACACTTTTAGCGGATGTGACAAACCTTGAACACTTTTTTTCTCATGGGTACCACCCAGGAACAAGTGTCTTTTACATTGCTATCACAGATGAGACCGGAGCAGAGAAGCAATACAAGCCAGAGGATTTGGTGGCTTGGGGACCACATTGGATTGCAAGGAGTGATGAGTTTGAGGAGTTCCTTGCTGCTACACCAAAGTTGAGATTTCTTTGTCGACGCATGTTCTTCATTTGCAATGGCAACTACCGTCACAAAGCGTGGACCGCATACATCAAGAGGTTGCATTCTAAAGATTTAGCATGGCATTACTTGGTGGACTCAATATGCTTGGATTTTTGCGGCAAACAGGTGTGTTAATGAACTCAATGCACAAGGTCAACTAGTAGGCCATTGTAATCATATTTGTGATGTTTCCTAATGATTCAATTAAAAGTTCTTTGAAGCAGTCCTCATTGAGCTTACATAACTAATGGAAAACCGCTGCATTTATTACAGGGGCAATGAAACTTCAGTTGTAAAAAAAGCCTGGTGCATATGTGGCATTGAGTGAAGGCCCTTGGTATGCAGTCCTTGGAGATTTTGAAGCCAAGCTTGACTTCGATAGAGTATGCAAAATGCATCAACAACCCACACTAGGAAAAAACCTGGTACTCCTTGGTGACTGATGTATTCATTAGTGTGGTGTTCAGGGTGAGTACACATACTAATAACTTGATCTTACCACTTTGCTCAGAGAAGCATTTCTGAGGATTAATCATTGTTTTTGAATGCAGCACAAGATTGTAGATGTCTTTGATAAGGCAGCACAGATTTATTGGGCGGATAGAACAATATAAGATAAAACTCAGCAAGGCGCAATGGTAATCATGCAAGAAACAGCGGCAACAAAACATGCAAACTTGAAGGAATCTTTTGGCAAATACGTCGCGGTGGCAAATTCAATTTTAGAGGACAGATTTCTTGAGGAGATACGGGCACGAACTCCTCTTCACCAGAATGTAGTTGTTGAATTGATTTTGTTTTAACTAAAAACGTGCATCCCGTGAAGCAAAGCCTAAGGGCTCGTGACATGGTGGCCATGCACATGGTGCGTCGCCACAGCTCGCGGGGCGGGCGGCCACCATGCGGCAAGCCCCTTGGGCTTGGCGGCCACACCTTTGGCCCCAAATTTATTTAAAATTTAATTTTTTTTGGTGGGGTTCAACTATACAGAAGTGTAATTTACAAGTAAGGCAATGTATGAAAAAAGATTAATCCATTTGACCACGTAGATTGTAAGGTTATGATGTTTGAAGTGAGAAAAGTCACTTTTTTTCATTCTTGCAAAATAAGGTTAGCAAATTTTGAGTCCTCCTAAAGTAAAACTTTTACTATACATCAAAATAAGATTTTTAATCATTCACAAGCATATGATGTTAGGTTCACTCATGAAAAATTTCAAAAGAAAATATAGAATCTAGCTTATTCTAAATCACCCTACAATCCAAGGAGGTTCAATGAATTGGCACTACACTAGTCATTTTTTCATGATTTCTTGTGCAATGAAGAAGTCTTTTATTTGAAATTTGAATGGTGAAAAGTTAGAGGCAAAAATTTGGAGTATGCAAAAAAAGTTTAAAGAACTTTAAATTTATGGAATGCAAGATAATAGGGCTTGGGGTTAGAAGAAATTATTATTTCTTGAAACCACTCGGACACACTGTAGTGTGACATGGGTTTTTTTTTTGTTAATTGAAAATGTCAAAAACAAATTTCTACAAAATGTCAAGAAACAAATGACAAACCTTTTGAAAATTGAACAAGGACTATGACAAAAAGTTCATTAATTAAGCGTCAATACTAAAAAGGTTTTGGATTACTTGTACTTTGAACCATTAACAATTTAATCAAAACTTGTTACACACACCCACTTCCAACGTGTGAAAATCATAAAAATTAAACCATTTTCACTTTTATTGCCTTTTAAATTTGAAAAGACAAGATATTTTGTTCACATTTAACCCCTAAGCGCCCAATCAACCATTTTCTGGTTGCTACACATTTTTTTTGGGCTGCCTGCGACAAAACAAAAAATTTCAAAAAAACATTTTTTTTGTAATAGAAAATCAAGTCTACTTCCCAACATAACTTGAATCATGTCAATCCAAGTTAAACTCCTCCAAGGAGAAATTTTCAAAGACAAACACTTCAATATTTGCTAGTGTTGTAGAATTTACTATTTTGGGAAACCGATGATGTTCTCTCCTTTCAAAAGATGGCATTTTTGAAGTTTAGGATAGAATGTCTATTTTTAACCAATCATACCAAATTCTGAAATCTATGAGTAAAATTTGTAATTTTGGTGAATATTAAATGAAAAATGCTTCTAAACTCATTAAATAAGAGTACAAAACTTTTTTTTGAACATTTGACCATATGGATAATTGCTAAACATCATGATTCTTATTTTCTCTTTTGAAACAAACTTCATCATTTGAAGTTACAAGAATTTTTTTTTTGATGCATATATGTTTTTTCCCTTATCCCCTCAGGCGTTTAGGGGTTAATATATGACAAATAGTGAAATAGTTATGTATTTACAAAATCAAAATCATATTTATTTCATTTTAATGAAGATGGAATGCTTTGAGTGAAAATAATAATTATTTTGTCATTACAAAGACAAAACTCATGTCACACTACGGTAAACAAAGTTTGACTCCTCTTAGATTGTGATTTTTGAGCTTAATTTTTTTTTTATAAATGTATACCATATTTTATTTGATATATAATGCCAAGTCTCAGAAGTTGATGAGAGTTTTAGCATTAGATTCTCCAAAGATGCCCAAACAGCCCAAGCTACCCAAATTCTTTTGGGCAGCATAACTTTTTATTGCAATATCCAATTGGAGTTTCTTTGATTTTTACACAAATGCGTTAATTGTGTGCACCTTGTCTTCAAATTTCAAAAAAACATCCGCCAAAAATCAACTTCATAGAAACCTACCTAAACTTTCAATTGACTATTGAACAAACTTTTGTGGTTTAGGATTTAACCCCTAAAGGACCAAGCCCTTTTTTCAGTGAAAGTTACTGAAAATTGCCACTTTTGGGGGAATGAGTAGAAAGGTAGGAAAAACAATTAGTTTTGGAAATCCAACCATAAGATCTTGTCCTAGACTATGGGAGGTACTTGTGGGAAAAAAATCAGCTCATTCTAGATATAGAGGAGTGAGATAATGACATTTGAAGTGAACAAAAAGTTTTTTTCCCTATCGCACAAAAAATTTAGAAGCCTCTGATTGCCCCTAAATCAAAAAAATTGCTCTACGCAAAGTTCAGGTTTATTTTTTCCATGTAGAAGACCAAGTTAGGTAAGTGTGGGAGAATTTTCAAATGAATTGGAGGTGTGAATCCTACTTTGTAAAATATTGCAATGCCGTAAGACCATGAAATTTGCGTATATACTAGGCAAAATTGGAGGATTTATGTAGAATTTAAAAATCTGAATTACTTTGATCCAAATGGTGAAAACCAGGGAATCTTAGTCTACTACAACTTGGAAAAAAAAGAAGTCAAAAAACAAATTCACAAAGAGCTAAAAAAAATAAAGCACCAAAGGCAAAAGGAATGGAGATATGGGAGTCTTGTACTTGCCTGTAAACTAAAACTTTTCATTAATAAATCAAATTTGAATGATTCAAAGCTCCCCACATATATGTAAATCTAAAGAACCAATTTTAGATTTTTATTTTGAAAAAACAATATTTTTAGAAAAGTTTTTGGTTGCCCAATCTCGCCTGTTTTCAAAAATTCATGCATAATTTCTTCAATAATTGTCAGAAAGAAGGAAAAATAGATGCCCACGCAAATCTTTGAATTCCCCATCTTCAATGAAAGTTTCAAAAAATCATGCAAAGTAGTTTAGTCATAGGTACATGCCCAAAATCCCATTTGTCCGCCGGATGGATAACTTAACGCATTTTAGATTTGACGTGCGGCATAATATAGAGAGGGGTTTATTCTTTTGAGGTAATAATTATAAAATTTACAATTAAGAAAGGGCTCATTCAAATGGCAAAATTGAGTATAAGTAATATAGGTAGGTTTTAAACATGCCTCATTACTTTTTTTTTACAAGTAGTTAAGGGACTAGTATCATGGGGTATCCTATGGTCCTCTTGTATTTATGGTGGGTATAGGATATCCGATGTTCCAATGAGGGTGCCAGGTGTTGGGTGATGAAAAATGAGGGCAACGAATGTGGATGAATGGTTAGGGTCTACTTCACTTTTGGGTCAGGGTTTCTTTGCTTGGTATTAGGGTGCACGTTCCAGCCTTCCAGGTTTCAGCTTGTTTCATTTGGCTTGTGCGTGATAGGGGATTTCTAATACATACATGTAAATGG
The DNA here is from genome assembly GCA_963920765.1 of Ulota crispa. Classification (NCBI taxonomy): domain Eukaryota; kingdom Viridiplantae; phylum Streptophyta; class Bryopsida; order Orthotrichales; family Orthotrichaceae; genus Ulota; species Ulota crispa. Next base: position 3,633,971 of record OY987243.1, read on the forward strand.
AGCTCATTCACATGCTTTGACTCTTAGTTGATTTACTCTTGAATTTTTGGAGTGAAGAGGCATTTCTACTTGCATTGTATATTTCCATGAAGGATTTGATTTTTGTTTTGAAATTACTTATGAAAGCATAGTGCATTCATACCCTATCCCCTAAAGCCTAAATTGTCAAATTACTTAACAATTCAAAATTTTCAATTATAAAGAAGATAGCCTAAGAAAAAGAAATTGCTTAACCCTTATAAGTAATAATAGTGTCCTAAAATTAACCATTTGACCCAATTATATAATTATAGAGACCCTTTTATTTGGCCCAAGGAACTAAATAGCCCCCTATAAATTACCCCCTCGCCGCACGTGGGGTATTCAACATACAAAGTGTGATCCACCTGAGATTTGTCCCTTGTAGGGACAATGGTCCTTTAGGGGTTAAATACATAAAGTAACCAAAACAAAAAAGCTAATAAATGAATTCATCAACCACATGATAGAGAAATATGGATGTTACTTGTTAGAGCATCTCCATTGGTCCAAACTCACTCAAAGTTTTCCATCTAGTTTGGCGAGGCCTAAAGGCGCTCAATCTCCACCCATGCTCTTTGAAAAGGTGGCCTTAGGCCCGGTTCAGACTAGCGTCTGGCAAAAAAAATTCAAACGTGATTGATTGAAATTTGGCTTTTTTCCGTTGTTGGGTTTAGATTGCGAGTTTATTTGGCACTTTTACATCCATTTTCACCACCGTGGGGACCACCTTAAATAGCCACGTCAGCGGCCAAGATAGTGAAGATTTGGGGCCTACTCCAAGGGTGGTACCAAACTTGTCCAGCAGAGGCACACTCTTGGATGACACGCAATTACACGGAAAAATTTCTATCGGCAGAAACACCAGACGGGGTGACGATTTTCTTGTCTTGGCCGGACGCTAGTTTGAACCCGGCCTACACTCCAACACACCCCACAAGTAAGCAGTTGACCAGTTGACCACTTATTTAGGGAAGTAGAGAATAAAACTCAGTAAACTTAGGGTAAATAGTGCATGAATAGTGGCTTGGAGAGTGGCTTGCTAAACTTGCCAAACACACCCCACAAGTAAGCAGTTGACCAGTTGACCACTTATTTAGGGAAGTAGAGAATAAAACTCAATAAACTTAGGGTAAATAGTGCATGAATAGTGGCTTGGAGAGTGGCTTGCTAAACTTGCCAAATAAGAGAGTTTGAGAGGGGCCTGAGAAGGGCCTGATTACTTTTCATCCACTTTGAACTAGCCAGGGCCATCGGTGGAGATGCTCTTAGCTGGTATGGCACAAAGCAGCGTTCGGGGAGAAATTCCAACTTCACCTGCTAAAATCCGGCATTTTTCATTTTTAACCGGATTTTCCCTGGATTGCCCCGGTGTTTTTCTGTATTTATATCGTTTCTAGGTAAATTTGACCGATATGAGGCTTTTAGCCGGTAATTCCTAACTCACCCGGCTTTTTTACAGTTTTGAACCGGGCAACCGGCTGACAATACACTACAGGCCGGTTCTCCCCGGACATTCGCTCAAAGTCTCAAACTACCCCTACCCCTAGAGACTGGTCCATGATTCCATGTTGCAACAACCCAGCGGTGGGAAAGGGATCACCGGAAGAGCCGGATTTCCTAAGTTGGGCAGAGCACCACCGCCACGCTGGCCTTGCAATTCGTTCCAACTTCCTGGCTCACCCTCTCTCGTCTATAAACTGTACGGCCAATATCTCGACCACCGCCTGGTACTCCAGATTCTTTTTCGACTCCGAACCCACCCACCCGACCGCCAGTCGCACGCCAGCCCCTGCCCCCGGACATCATCCTTCCCTCTCCCCGTAGTAGTGCTTTAATTTGTATCAACGACCCGTTTCCGCTCGAGTTCGCCACGAGCTTACGAAATCTGCATCCCGCAGGGATCTGCAGTTGTATGCATGCCTGCAGTCGGTGCTGATTAAGCTTCACACTGCGCTTCAGGTGCGTCAGTTCTTCGCATCATTCTGTGGCCTGGTCGAGCACTACGAGGTCTTCGAAATCGACGTGAGACATACGTCGGGTTTCTTTTGGTTGATTGTTGTTTGGTTCGCCTGTAAGCTACCTTGGAGTTTTGTGAAAGGTTGAACGTTCCAAGTATGGGAGATAATCTAGCACTATATTTGTTCTTTTCTTTTCTGCTCGATCGACCATTTTAGTATGCTTCTCAAGGGTACGGTATCGCGAAACCGTACTATGCTCCATGGTTTTCTGCAACCATTGCAGGGAATCTTTTCATTACGTTGAATGCTGCTGAGAATTCTGTGAATTTGCACACCGAATAATTCGTGTGATCCCAGTAATAATTGGCGGTATCAGGAAATCCTTGACTGGTAGAGGTTGTAAAAGTACATTTTACTTTCCTGACTGTCTTGCACGTACGTCCTTGAGAGGCATGGGAACAGCAGCATATTTCTCGAGCGGCAGTATTACAAGTACTCGGTTAGAATTCGAAGAGACGTACCTGACTATCATTACAAATTTTCCCGCCGGAGAGACTGAGGGAGTTTTGGTAAGTCCATTCGCGTTACCGAAGTTTCAATCTGAAAATGCCAATGGCTGAATTTGCAGATGAGCAGCGTGTAAACAGTGCCCCAGACTGACAACCACCCAAGCTCTGAAAAACTCACAGCCATGGCGAATATCTTCCGACGCGCGGGCAGGGGCTACAGCAAGCATTTGGAGACGCTAAATGCGAAGGTGGGCGCGAGCAAGTTTGGCAAGTACTTCAAGCTGGAGGAGCGGAATTCCCACTTCACGCAAGAGCTTCGCGCCGGCACAGCCACGTTCCTGACGATGGCCTACATCCTGGCGGTGAACGCGAGCATTCTCACGGACTCAGGAGGCCCTTGTGGAGTGTCGGACTGCATCCCCTTGTGCAGCAACACGATCTTCCCGGACGCCGCTTCCTGCGCCGCGAATGGCTTCCAGATGCAAGCGCCCACTGAATCATGCAAGTTTACCCCCGTCAACCCAGGCTACCAAGCATGCCTGACCATTGTCCGGAGAGACCTCATCATCGCCACGGCCGCGTCCGCGCTCATCGCCTGTTTCATCATGGGCTTTTTCGCCAATCTGCCCCTCGCTTTGGCGCCCGGCATGGGCACCAACGCCTACTTCGCGTACACCGTTGTGGGCTTCCACGGCTCCGGGAGCATTAAGTACCAGTCGGCGCTGGCGGCCGTACTCATCGAGGGGATCATCTTTCTGGTCATCGCCGCGCTCGGGTTCCGAACCAAGATTGCCAAGCTCATTCCGCGACCCGTGCGAATCTCGACCTCCGCTGGAATTGGGCTGTTCCTGGCGTTTATTGGCTTGCAATCGAGTGAAGGCGTGGGTCTGGTTGCGTATGAAGGCTCCACGCTTGTCACTCTCGGCGCTTGCCCCAGAGAATATCGTGTGTCGCTGGCTCCAGTCATCACCGTTAATGGCACCCTGGAGCTCATGCCAGGTGGGGATCCATCCATCTTTCTTTACTGACAGCTTTGGTAATTTTTACTACACCATGAGCAGCGCAGAGTAGAACTCGCTGTTGCCCAAGTTTCTCACACTCAATTGATGTCAATGACTCTCTCAGGTGGTTCAACATCTTCTGCCATTATGTGCACGAAAGGTCGCATGGAAGACCCCACTTTCTGGCTTGCAGTTGTTGGTTTCCTCATCATCGCTTATGCTCTGATGAAGAACATCAAGGGCGCTATGGTCTATGGCATTGTTTTCGTCACCGCTATCTCGTGGTTCCGTCACACAAAGGTGAAAAATTCTCGTCTGTGACATCACTCACTATGATAGTCACAATGTTGGCAATGACCTGCAATTTATTAATCCTATTGGTCATGTTCGTTAATACAGCGAGTGCAATGCAGGATTAGCACCGTTGATTTAAGAAAAAAATCTGTTTTGACGAATATGACAACGATATATTTGCTAACAGTGGAAAGCGGTATCCATGATGAGCAGGTGACGTTCTTCCCTGAGACCCCGGCAGGAGACGAAGCTTTCGATTACTTCAAAAAGGTCGTCGGCGTGCACAAGATTCAAAAAACAGCGGGCGTATTAAGCTTCTCTCAGTTCAACGAGGGCGATCTCTGGGTGGCGCTCTTCACGTTCCTGTACATCGACATCCTCGACACCACCGGAACGCTTTTCTCCATGGCGAAGTTCGCGGGCTTCGTGGACGCGAAGGGCAACTTTCCGGGCCAGTACTTCGCATTCATGAGTGACGCGACGGCCATCTGCGCCGGCTCCTTGCTCGGGAGTTCTCCAGTCACCACCTTCATCGAGTCGTCGACGGGGATTCGCGAGGGTGGCCGAACGGGGCTGACGGCCATCACGGTCTCGTTCTACTTTTTCCTGAGCTTGTTTTTCACGCCGCTGCTGGCGTCCATTCCGCCGTGGGCCGTGGGCCCGGCACTTGTGCTGGTGGGAGTGATGATGATCAAGTCCGTGGTGGAAATCAACTGGGACGACATGCGAGAAGGCGTGCCGGCGTTCGTCACCATTGTGCTCATGCCCTTGACGTACTCCATTGCGTATGGCTTGATTGGTGGCATCGGCACCTTTATCGCATTGCATCTCTTTGACTGGGGAATGGCCGGTTACCGGAGGGCTCGCTACGGCAGCAAAGCCGTGAACGCCAACTCGGACAAGTCCCCTCCCCAGCCTGCCAAGTACGAAAATCCGGAGGACGCCGCTGTAGAAGGCAAAATGTAGGAATCTGGTCGAGCAGATTGTCTAATTATGCTTGGAAGAGAAGGTCATGATTTGTTTGGAAGCACTACTAGCTAGTATCCAATTCTTTCTTAATCTGCACGTTCCAGGTTTGAAGTCTTAGATTGGTTGTAAAGCTGAGCGACATGAACGATGTCGTAGATTAGGTTCTCGATCTTTCGATGTAGCATACTGGGGGTACATGTTATCTATTCTATACCACCGTCAATTAGAATGCGAGCCCTGTCATGAAACAGTGTATATTAGATTGTGTACCCCTTGTTGCGGAATTTGCCTGATCGATTCCGTTGAGGTTAACTTGTTCTTGTAGAATAATATATAAGTCAGTACAAAGCTACTGTCAGTGGCTGTATTTGCAACCTCAAACTAAATGCACACTCTGGTCATGAACTTGCATGACCTTTCATTTCATGTACTTGCACAATAGTAGATGGGGTTTTGAGGAGGTTAGAGGGAACCTGGAGCCCTAAAATCAAGGATTAGCTTCAGTGTTTCAGTTGGGCACTCAGGCATCTCATACTGTCACCAATGTGAACAATGTGCGTGGCTACTGTGTGCAAGGTCCTACTCATATTGCGGGACCATGTCCTCAAGCAGTAATCGGGAAGAACCGGCTATCAATTCGTAATCAGGTGCCGGTTGAAATGGATTAAACATAAAAAGAAAACCAGCTGAAATTTGAAACTACCGGAAAAAAATCGGCTACACCTTCCAACAAATTCTGATTTTAGTATATTATGCTACTAATTATAGGAAATACCTGGTGTGCCTGGAAAAACCAGTTGGAATTGTGAAATATCAAGAAATACTAGATTATAACTGGTAAAGCTTGAATTTTTTCCTAACACTGGCCTCAAGGATCTCTTTGCGTACATTTCTCAAGCAAGAATCTAAGAAGAGCTGGTTGTGGCAACAACATTCCAACTCCTCAATAAAAACATCAATTTCATTTAAATGGCGGTATGCTATTACTTTGGTGCGGTTAAGCTTTGGTGCAGTTTAGGCCGCCCGGTTTGAACGGTAACTCTACACCTTCCTTAGATCGTGGACTGGAATTAGACCGGTGTGAAAACTATATCACAATTCTAACAAATTTGATATTCACAAGCCTGTGTTGTTGTGCCTCTCAACTGTCAAGGTTGGTGAGATTTCATGTTTACAAATATGAGTGCTTTTGCATGGCATCTGAAATTCAAAAGAGCATTTACATAACGTTACTATGTAGATGGTGATTTTAGACAAAGTTTATTTGCTAATCTCTAAATTGCTAAGGTTCAAAATCTGACGATTGTGAACAATGTTCCTCTAGTCGTTTCCTGTGGGAACATCTCCTGTTGCTGAATTATATAATATGTGATCATTTGGAGAACTTGCTAGAGAAGTGCTAAGAGCATCGCCACCGATGACTCTATCTAATACACTGTCGAAGTGGATGAAAAGTGCTGCGGGCGGCACTCTCAAAATATCTTACGATTTCTAGCAAGTTTCTAGCGAGGCCCTTCAAGATACTATTCACCACTATTTATCCTAAGTTTCATGAACTTCATCCTCTATTTTCCTTAAGTGATCAAATGATTATTCATGGGGCTTGCTGGAGTGCAAGACCACCTTTTTGAAGAACATGGGTGAAGATCAAGGTGTTAGAGGGCCGCCAAAAATAAATGAAAAACTTTGAAAGAGTCCAAATCAATGGTGATGCTCCAAGACGTAAGGTAGATATACCCAATTTGGAGCATGAACCTAATGTGGGGCATATGTACACATGTTGTACATTTCAGATCTCAAATCTAGGCAAATTATAGATAACCTATTTTTTGAATGGGAATTGATATGTGTACCACACCCTTTCAACTATTATACCACACCCTTGGGGTAAATTTTAGATTTCTACCATCAAAAAGCTGAATTTGAGAATTTGGAATTCAGATTTGGACTTAGAGACCATGATTTAGTTTAGAACCACAAAAAAAGTTGCAATTCAACAACACCCAATGAAATAGCTTATTTTTTTACAAACAAAAGTAAAAGTATCACTTTTTTCCTAAGGTAAACTTTTTCATTGAGTGTTGTTCAATTGCAATTTTTTTTATGGCTCCAGACTAAATCATGGTCTCTAAGTCCAAATCTGAATTCCAAATTCTCAAATTCAGCTTTTTGATGATAGAAATCTAAAATTTTCCCATGGGTGTGGTACAGTAGTTGAAAGGGTGTGATACACATATCAATTCCCTTTTTGAATCATACAAAATAAGCTATTTATGACTAGCCTAGATTTCTGAAGTGTACAACCGATATACATATGCATCACATTAGGATCATGCTACAGATTGGGTATGTCTACCTTAGTCAGTCTCATGACGAATACATTCACATTGCCCCGAGATCAACACAACCAGAATTAGGCCAATTCACATGCAGAGACTTCATTTGGCAAAGGAAATATCTCCGTTATAGCATCTCTTCGAAGTGAACCGTTTTCTCACTGCGTTTAGAGATTTGGTGTGGTTTGGCAGGCGGCATGGTCAACACAAAAAAGGTCACCGCTTGAGGTTATGACCTGAGTTACTGGGGATTCCAGGCACATGGCCGCAGCACCACACCATGGGTGGATGAAATATCAGAACCCTGCTCCTTCGATGGAAAGAACGTGGAATCACAAAACCAGCACTTCGGGTAAATCTGGAAGGTTACGATTACCTCTGGAGGTCTGGAGCCCGGCCTTGCGACCCTTGCCTCCTCATTTTGAGATCCTTTTTGGGCGCTTTTAACCATTCTCCGCAAACTTTGTGATATGCTGGCAGCCTGTGTTTGATCACACACAGGGAGCACAAATGAGTTTAGGGGCTGTTCACACGAGTCCCCCCACTGAATTCATAAGGGCATCTCCACCGGTGGCTCGGGCACGCTCAAAATGGATGAAAAGTAGCTAGGCCCCTCTCAAACTCTTTTATGTGGCAAGTCTAGCAAGCCACTCTCCAAGTCACTATTCATGTATTATTCACCCTAAGTTTAATGATTTTCATTCTCTACTTCCTTAAATAAGTGGTCAACTACTTATTTATGGGGTGTCTTAGAGTGTTAGGCCACCTTTTCAAAGAGCATGGGTGGAGATTGAGAGCCTTCAGGCCTCGCCACACCAAATGGAAAACTTTGAATGAGTTTGCACCGGTGGAAATGCCCTAAACTCTGATCGGTGGCAAGGCTCAAATTTGGCACTTAGTAGGACTGATGCTTTCATACTGTGCACAAAAGCCCAAATTTTGGTTTACTTTAACCCTTAAAGGACCAACTGTCCCCTTGGGGGCAAATGGATTTTGGGCATGTAGCTACATCTAATCTACATTTTGTGATTTTTTGAAACTTTGATTGAAGGCGTGGAATTCAAATATCTATGTGGGCATCTTTTTTTTTCTTCATTTTGACATTTGATGAAGAAGTTTAAAATGAATTTCCAAAAATGGGCGAGATTGGGCAGCCCAAAAACTTCTTTAAAAATTGCATTTAAAAAAAATAAAAATATGAAATAGGTTCTTTAGACTTTTATATACATAGGGGGCTTTGAATCATTCAATTTTGATTGATGAGATGAAAGTTATGAGAAATTTTTGTTTGCGGGTAGGTGTGGTTTTGAGAGAAACCACACCTACCCGCAAACAAAAATTTCTCATAACTTATTCATTTTTAACTTCTTCATTAAACATCAAAATGAAGAAACAATTAGATGCCTATGTAAATCTTTGAATTCCTCATCACCCATAAAATTTTCAAAAAATCACACAAAGTAGTCTAGCCATAGATACATGCCCAAAATCCCATTTGTCCCCCAAAAGGGGGCTTGGTTCTTTAGGGGTTAAAAGGAAAGATGTGTGTATAGATATTTCCTGAATATTCATGCTATCAAATCCCAAATATTCATCACCAATGTTTTTTAATCAACTATCAAGTAAAATCATTAAATTTAATTAAAATGATTCACCAAAAATAGGGTTTTGGTTACTAGGAGCTGAAATTTGATATGCTTAATTGGGATTGCATGAGGATCGTATACAAAAAATATGAGGACAAAATGCCAATTATATTCTTTGTTATATCAACTTCTTTGAATGTAGAAAAATGGACTTACGTATACTTTCTTTAGGGTACTGTACAGTACAATCCTAGGAAAGAAGTCTGAATTTTCCTTTTTTGCCTTTCAAATAAACTTGCATAATATACAACATATACAACGTATACAACATAATTGGATTTTTATTTTCTTGCATCATTGATATTAAATTCTTATGCTATTTTGATCAATCATACCAAATTTCAATTCCAAAAAAATTGAAACCCCATTTTTGGTGAATTATTTTTGTGATGTTCATGGTTTTACATGATAATTGACTAAAAAACATTGGTGATGAATTTTTGAGATTTGATTGCATGAGTATGTAGGTAACATCCACATGCACATCTTTTGTGTGACAATGAGTCCCATTCAGTAACAAGCATATGATATTTGAAAAATTCAATGTGAAGTGTGGTATGACCAAACTTTGTAAAATGAACCTTTCTATTTTGAACTAGTTTTTGGCAAAGTAAATGTACAAACTTAATCATAGTATGTGAGTTAAATAGTAAAATCTAATTTCCATAGAGAAATATTCATTTTACAAAATTTGGACATTGTCACCCAACGATGGAATTTCTAAAAAAGGAATTTGAAACCTTTTTGGAGATGCTTCTAATAAGGAATGTTATATGTATGGATTTTATCTACATACCTATGCAATCAAAAATTCATCACCAATGTTTTTAATCAATTATCATGTAAAACCATGAACATCACAAAAAATCATTCACCAAAAATGGGGTTTCAATTTTTTTGGAATTGAATTTTGGTGTGATTGATCAAAATAGCATAAGAATTTTATATCAATGATGCAAGACAAAAAAATTCCAGTTATGTTCTATATTGTGCAAGTTGTTTGAATGGCAAAAAAGGAAACTCAAACTTCTTTCCATGGACTACGTAGTACATAGGAGATAACTCGCAAAAAGAAGAGATACATAACATGTGGGATTTAATAGGGAATTGATTTGTGCACACCTGGGGTTTGATATATGCACATCAGGGGGGAGAAATCTTAAATATTTGCCTTTGATAAGTTGAATTTGGAAAGTTTGAATTTAGATTTGGATTTAGAGACCTGGATTTAGTCTAGAACCACAAATACGGTTACAATTGAAGAACACCTAGTGGAAGAGCTTAGCTTTTATTACAAACAAAGGTAAAAGTAATAATTTACCCCCTAGCTAAGCTTTTCCAATAGGCATTGTTCAATTGTGACCTCCTTTGTGATTATAGACTACATCAAGGTCTCTAAATCCAAATTTGAATTCAAACTTTCTAAATTCAACTTGTTGATGGTAAACATCTAAAATTCTCCCCGTAATGTGCATGTATCAAACCCTGGGTGTGCACATGTCATTTTCCTTTTAATATCCTAATCATTTACACATCTCTATATAATATCTTGGTTTCTTGCTTGACTGGAAAGGATTCTTTATTTATTTTTATTTTTTATGTTTAACCCCTAACTGTCAAGGCACCAAATTTGGGTGCTCAGTAAACTTTGAAATCTTGCTAAAAGCAAAAATTTGAGTGTTTTGATTTTTTTTTGAAGGTTATGCAATTTAAAGTTAACTTCTATGTTCAATTTTACTATTCTCCATACTACAGTAGTATAGTCCCATTACTTTTGGTGGAAACTAAATTAGAAGCATGCCTCTTACGCACCAAAGGTGTGATAAATAGTATTTATATAGTCTATGACAAGTTGACATATTGGAAAAGCGGGCAACATGTTAAGAATAAAATGAAGATCTCCCGTGGGCAACTCCCGTATTTGATCCATTTATTCAAGGTCAATCCTATTTGCAAGGCCTTTAAAAAAAAGGTTAATATCTTTAGTTAAACATATTATTTACTTCCAGTTCATTAAATTTGTCTTAAAGATAGGGTATTTCAAAACAAAGTGCAAGCATTACTTTTGATAAATTAAGAAGTTACTTGGATAAAACATCACTTAATCCCTAAAGGACCAAACCCTTTTTTCTATCAAAGTTACACAAAACTGTCACTTCTAGGGGTTGAGTAAGAAGATAGTTTTTTTTTTTTGGAAATCCAACCATAGGATCTTGCCTTAGACTAGAAGAGGTACTTGTGGGAAAAAATCAAGTCATTGTACATGAAGAGGAGGGAGATATTTACATCTGAAGGGAGAAAAAAAAATACTCCGCAAACCGTAAATTTCAGGAGCCTTTGAGTCTTTGACCACCTTTACATGAAAAAAATTGCTCTACACAAAGTTGAGCTTTTATTTTTCCGCGTAAGAGATCAAGTTAGGTATATGTGGGAGAATTCTCAAATCAATTGGAACTACACAACACATGGGAAAAAAATAGTAAGTAAAAAGTAGTAGAGAATGAGTCAAAGTACTAAATTTTTTAAGAATTTAATTATTGAGATGAAAAATGCAAATCCCAATGGTTGTAATGTTGCAATAAACAATTGACGTACTTTGGTTTAATTTTTTTTCCAAAATATTGAGAATTGAGTAACTTAAAGGACTTCAAAGTTTATTTTAGAGTAGAAAATCCATAATTGTCCGCAAACAAAAACTCCTCATCATTTTCATCTCATTGGTTGAAATTGGATGATTAAAAACTTTCTAGGTATAAAAATTTCAAAAGAACCAATTTCAAATTTTAATATTAAAAAAAAGTGAATTTTAAAGAAGTTTTTTGGGCTACCCGAACAAGTAATTCTCCCCAAATGTTCATAAATTCTTGCATAACTTCATCAAATGTCAGAATGAAAAAAAATAGAAGCCCACACAGATCTTTGAATTCCCCACCTTCAATAAAAGTTTCAAAAAATTACAAAAAGTAGCTTATCCAAAGGTACATGCCCAAAGTACCACTTGTCTCCAAGGGAATAGTTGGTCCTTTAGGGGTTAAACACACTTTGTCCATCATCCAAACTTTGGATTTTAAATCAATTGAGAGCTCCATGATGGTTGGTTCAAAGTTTTAGAAATGCAAAGAAGTGCAATCAATAACGTTAGACGTATACATAACAATATGATGACTTTAAACAATAATCCACAAGCCATCTCTATAAAACTTAACCTAGTAAGGTAGCAACACCTATAACCATCACTGTACCCATAATCATCACCTCTAAAATCTTGAAAAATTTGTGACAGTGAATAGATGTAATTACAAACATGTAAATATGAAACCAGTGTGTTGGTATTAAGTGCAATTGTCATCATCTCTTTAAAAATTCACAACTTATTCTCACAGTATCTAAATAAAACATTGAAAAGTGCAAACTCATCATTTTTCTCTTCCTAATAGGATCCTATAATTTATGAGATATTTATTAATAATCATCATGTGCAAAACCCTTAATTTGATGTTTATGGGTGCTGCTCCCTTATGGCACTTAACCAAATAATCAGTGATAAAAATATCAAACCAAAAAACCAGAAAATAATTCTAAAAATAATTATAGATTGATTATTGGAGCTATAAAAAAAAAGCTCATTCCAATTTAGAATACTAGTCGCTTATCAAGATATTATAAAAAATAAAAATAAAAAAAATAAAAAATCTTGTACAGTACATATTTTGAGGGTCATTCAATTGAATTAGAAAAGCTACTTTCTAAGATTAAAGTACTTGAACTTTCTTGAAGTATCTGAAGAGAAAAGATCTAGAAATCTGTACCATAAAAACTATTCCAAGAACTAACACAATATTCTAAAAAAAAGTGGAATTGATGAAAATAACAAGTTTTTAAATGTATCAAACATGTTTCAATGCTAGGGCTTAACCTTTTAACCCTTAAAGGACCAAGGAGCCCTTTGCGGCCAATGCAATATTTGGTATTTTTTTGTATGTGGAATGCATCCACACCTTTATTACATTTGAGATCAACAAAGAAGTTAGAATATAGATCGATGCAGTTCTAGTGAGCTAGTCAAGATCCCAAATTAAAACTTTTTATTGGTAGCAAATGTTAGTTATACAACAGCATATATACTATGTAAGATGTAGAGCGGTCCTTTAGGGGTTAACGACCACACCCATTTTCACAAAATCCATTGAAAACAGGGCTGTAAGCTTAGATTTGGAATTAACTCAAATATGGACCCATTTTCAATAATCCAACCGTACAAATGGGAAGTACACCTTGTTCATTGTAAAGCACCAAAATTTCAGCTAGATCTACCGTTGGAGGTGAAATATTATAATGATTGAGTGAGCCATATGCGGAAAATCTCTTGTGTTTCATTCTTGTATATATTGAATGTTAACCTTTCATGCAAGCTTTGATTGAGAAGAGCCTTACATTTCTATAAAGTAGGGTTTCCCACCTTTTCAACAAGACTAGTTTCACACAAAATAGAAAAAAATAGCAATCATAAGGTGTAGCTAAGTGGACAAAAAGGGTCAAAAAATCCACTTTCTTTGCTACCCTAAAACGGTTCTACAAGAAATTTGATCATTATTCTAGAAAATCCAATTGGTGAAAACAATCAAGAATTGGCCTTAATTGTAAGATGACAAATTTTAAAACCAAAATGACAACAACATTTCAGTAGATCTTCAAATACTACAATTATACTACTACCATATATGAAAACAATGCAAGTGTATTTCTTAAGCAATTAGAAATTTTCTAGAATTGTGCAATTGAAATTTGACATTCTTCTTGCATACTTGATGTATTGTGTTGTTGCTTTGATCCATCTTCGACAAAAATTGGATACGTATTTTGAAGCCATGCCGTATAAACACCATTATTTGTCAACTCACATACCCAATTGCATTGTTATTTTTTTTAGATGAATGCAAAATTCTTGTGATCACATGCATACTTCAAGACCAAATTCCAAATTACTAAGCAATTTCAACCTACAGGCCAAAAACCACACCCACCAACCAAAATATGGCCGCGTGGTCCTTAGCCCTTAAAGGACGGATGGATCACTGTGGCTTGCCCTGCTTGTAACATTCTATAGTGTTTTGCACATGGGTAGCAGTAGTATTGCTTCAAAAAGTTGAAATAGTCAACAGTACATGGTGCCCTCATGAAAATTGCAAGAACAACAACTTGGGAGGTAACACCATGTATCACGATTTGGGTTACAGAACAAAATGAATGTATCTCAAGTAGAAATGTTTTATCTTGCATGATGGAAAATGTGTTTATGGTCACTTCTGAAAAAAATCAGATGAAATTTTTTTATGAATCAGAGCCGGAGGACGTTTTTCGTGCTCCTGGACGTTTAGGGGTCAAAGGGTTAACTTCCAAGAGCTCATAGCCGTAACAGGGAGAATGTAAAATCGAACCTTTTGAGGCAAAACAGACTTTAGTCTGTAAAGGACTCAGGCTAGCCGGTGGTATCAAAGCTCGGTATATTTTCACAATTACTTTTATTCTCTTTCCTCCACGCATTTTTTCTAAAGAAAAAACTTGATTTTTCACAATGAATTTTTGCTCATGCTTGCACTTTTTTTGCACATTGTTGGTGCAAAGACTTTTTGGTTTCACATGAGGTAAGACTTTTCTCGGAGGTTGGAAACCCCTAGTGCTGAGGTGAGGGATATTGTACGCTACAGAAAAGCTCAGTACTTTTAGATGATGTTTGGATGAGTGCAATATGAAAAACAGGTCGACAACAGAAAGCTACCAGATTTGTTCTTAATCCAGATACTGGACGAAGTAGCAGTTACGTTTGATAGTGTACATTCTAGGGAGACGTGTATCAGAACCCTCCATAGCTTGATAGTTGATATGTTTTGATCTGTTTTATAGCAAGTACACTGGACACAGTGGTCTTGAATGTAGCTCCCACGATTGATACACTCCTGATTCTGGTACATACTGGTACAGACACGATCATGGCATTCTGAAAATGCTAGACACGGCCAAGTATCCGTAGGACCTTCACAGAAAATCACCAGTTCAGAAAATCACAAACTCAAATGCAGCAAGAGTGAGCAGTACAGCCATGAACCCTGGATTCCTGCGTGAATAACTTTGACGACAATTTAATGTTGGTGCTTTCATAGCCTACCAAACTACTCAAACATAGCTTATGCCTGCTGCCAGCCACTCATATCCCAAGGAAACCACAATCCAAGCCTCCGGTCAAAATTGCAAAGCTCCGTGACACAATTCCATAAGTGACAGTCCCAAGCTGCCTTTCGACGTCCACAACCCCTGCTGCTGCTGCTGCAACAGTAGAGACACGTTTGTAAGGGTAGATACACAGCATCTAATAGTATCCCCAACAAAGCTGACTGTTCCCATATTTATATAGAAGTTAAAACAGATCATTTAGAGAGTCTCAAGGTTGGTGACAAAATGTACCAATAGAAAGAAGAAATCACACTCTACATTTTTCGAAGAATATGGACATGTTTTGAAAGGATTTATAGCTTCCAACGTAGAGTGTTCTTGTTTTACTTGTTTTTAGCTTGGGCGCTTAGGGGTTACACCTACGATTGTTTAGATTTTGAATAACCCCAAATAAAGTGAAACCAACAGCAAGTCTCTTCTCTATCACAAGTATGGGTTGCAAAAGCTATCAAACAAGTGGACCCTTATAGATGCACACTGGCGATTAGACAAAAGCATCAGTAGGACATGCAAGTATAGAGTTTTCCCTCACCGTGTCAGAAGAATTGAACAACTGAATTGAAAGTCGAATCCAAATATCTGTTCAGCTGGAAGGCGAAGATTCTAACATCCTCGCAAGCAAGGTTTGTCTGCGTCCAAGTGCCACTGCAACCCATAACCAACCTACACATACCTGTAGCAGATCAAAATTAAGGGTCAGGCGGTGTTGCACAGAGATTTTCTGTATACAGTTTAACAGCTAAGTGCTTGAAATCCGGCATCATTGTAGTAACACATGCTTTCAATAAAATTCCAAGCCTAAGCCATATCGACATGTTTGAAAAAAAAGAAAAAGCACGGGTAATGTTATGATATGTTTGCGGTCCTCACCGGCAAAGCACAGATAGCAATAGCAGAAGGCCCACGCAACAGCGAGGCTTCGGTCAATTTATACACTGCTGCAGCAGCGGCATCTCCTAGTCTTTGCACAAAGGTGTCAATAATCACCTGCAAACAAACAGTAAAAAAGGTTCAGTCGAAGATTACAAAAAGATCGATATAAATCTGAGATAGTGCAGAACAAGTAACTCATGTGAGTACGAATGAAAGAACTAGATCAGAAGTTCAAACAAAAGAAGCTATTGCAGGTGAAGTTGAATCTGACCTTGGCTTTGTATTTCTCTTCACGAGTCGTCACAGTAAAGAGAATCTCCCTTGCTGGTCGAGTTACTACGTAATTTGTAACCTACGCACAATTTTCACCTTTTAAGAGATGCTATCCATCTAAGTTTCAAGCCAGTCACGTACAACAGCACAATTCGTGAGTCGAGCGAGAGACAACTCAATACAATCAGCTATACATACAAGTACGGTATAAACTTTGCAAATCAGGAGTTCGTTTTATCGATCAAATTCCAGCACCAAGCAGCAGTACTTGTGCATGACCACGATTACACTCAAAATTGCTCGTTGAATTCTACTAAAAGTGTGCAGCTCTATTCTTCTAACTGTTGTCGGTATATCTCAGCACATCAAGTACAGAAATGAGATAAAACCCACTCAGAATTCACAATTCTCAATCCAGAATCAAAAACTCATCATTACAAAACAGCCCTTCCACCTGCAAAAAGGTTGCTGCAACTGTCAAAGATAAAATGTATTCAGCAGCTGATATTGACATACCAAATGGTTTTGTTCCGCAACATCAACCGCCAAATAACGTGAAGTGAGGTTCAAGAAGAGTATGATCTCGCTATTGAAAGACATGACTTGCAAAACATAATAGGCAAAAGGCCTCACTTGCCAACCTTGCGAACAGCTTCGGAGATCGCTATCACCATCGAGGTTGGTGATGCAGAAATTGTAGTCAAGTTAAGAAGTGCCACCACAGGAAGTGCACAAAGGCCTGCTGTGACTCCAATCTTCGACAAAAGTCGACCCTGAAAGCAGAATGTACAATAAGTTTCAATGTCCTGATTACTGTGCACGTCACATCAAACAAGCGTACATCAAAATTGCTAGAGGAATAGCTCAAGTTGAAAGGGCAGATCCAAGACTAAATTCAAGTCGTGGTATGCAGGGCTACTTACTGTGACGGTGAGTTGTCCAGCCAGAATAAAAACAGCTGTTAAACTGTTGATTTCAGCTAATAGGATTCTTCTTCCCAGTGGATCTTGTGTAGAGTCTGCAACAACTGCCGATCTCTGCACAAATGATTTCTTTGCTTAGGTCAGCAGGTCACACCAATTAAAGAACCGATCAAGAGAGTAGTCAACAGCAAAGCTGTTAATGGAAGCTTTAAAATAGCAAATAGTTACTAAAATCGTAATCGCTAACCTCAAAATAGAAGAATGACGATATAACCGCTGTCAGCCACAAGAATGCACAAATTTGGAGAAGGTAGGTTGAGGAGATAATGAGGCGTACACCCTCCAACAAGGAGGCTAACTTCTTCGACGTGGTGACTATTAAGACTTCGGAATCGACCAAAGACCCACCCTTCTTTGTACCATCACTAAGTTCTACCAACTGCTGGCCTTCATCTTCATTTTCTGAGCTGTTCCAAAGATGCCAGATGAAACGTAAGCTGCCAGTTCAAGCCAGTTCACTTTGTACATCAATCCGTCATAAAACATAACTGTATAATCCTATATTGGTGAGCTAGGATCTAGTCTATTAACAATCTAAAGAAGGCATTCCTTTGACTACGAACAATAAATAAGATCTACAATCTACGTTATTCAGTGACAGCAAGGCAAATGGCACCGCAAAGGATCTACAGAGCAGAACCGGACCTCGAAAGTAAGACCGGCATATGATGAAGGCCATCTTCACCGATACCGAGGGCACACCTTCCAGCCAGCTCCATCATCAATGCAGCTAGCAGAAGCAGAGCTGTTCAAAGAACAATAAAAGGTAAGAAAAACCAGACGAGCAGATTAGACTAGACCAGGACACGGAGGCATGAGGTTTTAAGGTCGCTCGTGCTCTCGCCTTGCCTCAAAAAACTTCCATCCAATTCTATGTATGAAATAGTAAGCAGAGTGCAGACCCTACAGTCCACAGCATACATGTTTGTTGAGTTCAGTTCAGAGATTATAGCTATTGAGAGATACATACCGCTGACAGAATCCGTGAACAAACTACTACACAAACGAAAGACTTGACTTAAAGAACGTCAGTCTTCGAGGCCAAAGATGGCAACAAAAGCACAATTCGAACCTGAAGTCAGAAATTCAACCTGGTCCAAGGCGAGCCAAGCCAACAGCCAGCAAAGAACCAACAAGCTGACCTAATGTTGCCCCTGCACCAATGAAGCCAAAAAGCCTCGCCCCAGCCTGCCAACCATGCAAATTCACTGCGTCCTTTCAGGCGATATGACCAACATGAGCAAGCTTGCACGTAATATAAACTTTCCGACTAAGGCGGTAGGTGCTCAAGCCCTCGTGCGGATTTTGATACAATTTCACTTGAAAAACCAAAGAAGAAGAAAACCAGTAGAAAGAATATCATGCACATGAGGTGTATGCCGAGTGGCGATCGGTTCTTCTACAAGAATGGTACAAAAGTGTGTAATCGACAACCATACAAAGCAACACGTGTGCAAGTCCAGCAAAATCCAACCTCACTTGTCATGACATCAGTGATGCGTGCCCACATAGCTGAAATGGTGAATAGATTTAATAACGCAATCTGCAGAGATTGCAAACCTTGTTAGACTTAATCCTCGAGAGCCAGAAGACTTTTGAAGGCAGGTAGAATATGGAGATCATTCTAAAAATAGGGTTTTCAAACAACTTAGACTGTTTCAGAAGCCTTCAGACATCACACATAGAAAATCGTTCCCACGGCTCATGGGAAGGTCTCCTATCAACACAGTGATTATACAGAAGCCTTTCTACGTATCATAGAGAGGCCCCATTGTGACCACAAGGAAACCTCCCCATGAATCATAGGGAATATTATCTATGTGATTTGTCTAAAAGCTTCTGAAACAGTCTAAAATATTATACTTAAACTCTGTTTTTCACAAAAGGCAGAAAAACTCAGCGAGGTATAGAGAGAAGAGCCTGTAGAGAGGACACCGAAAAGGAATAAGAGCAGCACGAAGTAATATAGTATTCGGCATTGCAGTAAACTGATTAGTGGAAGGAATCGGTTATTATAAACTTACCCAAAGGAAAAAGCCACCACGAACCCCAATGAACAACCAAGAAAGCTGGTACCAACTTGCGGGAGTTACGGAATCGCCATTGACGATGGAAATGTCAACTTCGGATTTCAAGGCATCAGATAATCTCTCATCCTGAGTGTACATTTCAGACGTCAGTGCAATGGTATTCAGACTTGCATGACAACCCTCTTCTTCACTACCAAAGCAAAACTACGGTCACACTACGAATGAACAAATGAGAAGTAGAGGACGATCGTAACTGTTGGTAGATGCGAGGCAGGCACGGAAACGTAAAGAAGGAAGAACACGAGGAGTGAACCACCAAAAAATCTGTACAATATAACAAGAGCCTGCAACCAAAACCAAGGCACGATCAGAACCCTCTTCAAAATAAACAAATGGCGAATTGCGAGTGTTTCAGTCTGAAATATAAATGTATAATAATCACATATATGTCTTTCCACATAACCCTCAGTACCATTCTCAGTGTACAAACCCTGGTATAATCTTCAATTATAATCCTCACTGATTGAAAACTTCAAAAAATCTAGAAAGCCACTATTTCTATGAGCATATTTTCACAGTTTTACTAGATATAAGAACGCTGTTGCTTGGAATGATGAGCTCCGACATGTTACTACTGCTTTTTAACACAGACTTATCTCTTTCTCATTCGCCATCACAACTTCCTTCAATTTTTAACCTTGCTTCGTCTCTCAGAGGTAACAAAAATTATTGCTTTGTAATAATCATCCCATGTTTTACAAGTCAGCTAAATTAGTTGGTTGAGGCCCAAAATTTTCAAACGCTTGAAAGGCTCACCTTGCTCTTGGGCAGATTCGGAAGTGAGAGCAAATACGAGGACGCTGGAGCGGCTAACATGGTGAGCACCAAGGAAGCCAGAAAGAGAGCTGGCAAAACACCAGTACCCAGTGACAATGCTGCCTCATCTCGTAACGGCAGGACCACAAAGTATGCACCCAGCAACTGGTTCATCACCTTAGTTCATTAGAAATTCACACACTCCTCTGAAACTACCGCAAACAACAATACACACGTTCACGAACTAAAAATCCTAACCCTAAAAGACCAGGGATTCATGGCCAGTTCAATTGATCACACTGTGAAATATACAAGTTAGTTATAGCCCAATTCCACATCACGAAGCGCACTGCATGTGTTGTGCAGAAATAAACAAAACTGAATTGAAGACAGATCCCATATAACATACTCAAAAACTGCAAAAAGAAGAAGAAGGCATCTCTTGGTCTTTTAGGGTTTAAGCTGGACTATGGAGACGATTCAAACAGGGCTAAAAATCAGGAGATGCAATATCAATGCAAAGAACGTGAAATCAACACGATGAAATCCACAATTCCAATTTTTTTTGTATTTCAGAGTGAGGGAGTAAAACTCACAAAGAAGAAAGCCGAGAAAGCTCGGAGCAATGCAGGAATCTCGTGCTGGTGAACGTGAACGAACCGGGATACCAGAGACACCAGAAACGGGTGCACCATTTCTCACTAGCCACCGATACCGAAGACCTTTTCACTTGCTTGCAGTGCTCAGACACATTTCACTCCTCATCTCCACGGCTTGAACGCTTGCCAGCCACCTCAACGAAAACTAGTACTACCAATGTCTGTTTGTTTGAGACCTGCAATGAAATCTCGCAAGGAAGAAGGAAAGAAAAACTAAGTAAGCCGTGGCGTTGCTGTTGCTGTTGTTGCAAAGGAATGGCGAAACGCTTTTCGAGCTATTCGTTACAGACGGAGCTTTGATCATCATGATGTTGACATGAGCCGAAGTCCGTCAGCATCAGCCGATCGCCAACTGATTGTACATCTTTCTCACAAGAAGATGTACAATCGGTGTTTGCAGAGGAGTCCAGTGGGTTGTTGATGATGAGGAGAGGACTGGTGTTGCGCCGAAGTGGTGCGAATTGACAGGTCTGTTGATTCTCAAGTGTCGGTGGAATGATGATAGGGTTGACGAGTTCGGATCCATCCGCCATAGCCAGCGTCCTTTACCATCAGGAACCTGCTCGTATCTAGAAACGTCTGTAAGGTAGGAGACTCATGAACCGACCATCTGAGGGCTGAAACTGAATTTTGGGGAGGTAAAATTTTTTGAAATGTTTTTCATTAAATTTCCCTTGAAAGACAAGAGGAATCGGTATCTAGTTTAAGTTGTTTCATGTTTTTTGGAACTTTGTGAAATTAGTTATGAAATTTTGAAGTTGAAGTGGCATAAGGCTCTAAAAGTGCCCACCTCTTGAAATGTACATTGCTTGTATATTGTTGAAACCTATGAAAAATATCATGTACTAGCAAAGTACATTTTAGAAGGTAGACAGTTTTAGAGCATGGATGGTTTATGAGCCTCCTACCTTACACCCATTCTTGACCATTGTCCCAATTTTGTCCCAGTTTTGTCCCTATGTACCCAAGGTGGTCATTTTAGAACTAAAATGACCATCTTGGGTACATAGGGATAAAATTGGGCCGATGGTTAGGAATGGGTATACCTACCTTAAATACTTGGGAAAATTTCATGGATGTCCTTGAAGTTTGCAATCCTTTCATAGAAACTCCTACTTTGTCAGAAATTTCACAAATACCCTTGGACCAAAATTTTCAGGCGTTGGTTTTGTTGTGCATGTCACTTCTACCTTTGTATGCACACTACTTCTTTCTTGTTATGCATATGCACAAAAGAAGAAGAGAAGTGATATGCACAACAAAACCAATGCCTAAAAATTTTGGTACAAGGGTATCTAGGAAATTTCTGAAAAGGATATCTATAAAAATATTGCAAACTTCACGGGTATCCATGAAATTTCCCCTAAGGTAGACACACTCAAAACCGACTCCTCTCCTTGATTGACCATCAATGTACCCAAAGTGTACATTTCAGCTCTGAAATATACACCCGCAATACATATGGTTGGAATCGAAAAGATCCTATTAAAGGGTTGGGTATGGATGTGTCTACCTTAGGGCATCATCAATCCAACACTGGGTATTTGGCGGGGCCTGGGACTGCAAAAACATTGCTATTTTTTGACTAGTATATAATTAGAAAATGAGATTACTATCATTGGAAGCGTATACAAAAACTTGTCAAACAAGTAAAATGACATATGGAGTTGGAGATTGGACAAACAAACTAACGTCCATTGAAAAAATAGCTAAAGGACAAACAACATAGCAAACCATACCTAATAAAGAATAATTAGATAGTGGCACTCCAAATTCTGAAAATTTGGAGTGCCACTATCTAATTATTCTTTATTAGGTATGGTTTGCCGTGCTGTTTGTTTTTTAGCTATTTTTTCAATGGGCGTTAGTTTGTTTGTCCAATCTCCAATTCCATATGTCATTTTACTTGTTTGACAAGTTTTTGTATACGCTTCCAATGATAGTAATCTCATTTTCTAATTATATACTAGTCAAAAAATAGCAATGTTTTTGCAGTCCCAGGCCCCGCCAAATACCCAGTGTTGGATTGATGATGCCCTTAGATACTTTAGGCCTCGATTGTGTTATAAACTCACATGGGCGATTGCTCCCCTTCGGCACTAAATCCCACTTGCTTCTTGTCAAACGACTTTGCGTGCTTGCCTGCCTTCTCCTGCCCAACTTCAGCTTTCTTCTTGTCCCTTGTCCCTTGTTCTTCCTACCCATCGAGGCCCTCCCCATGCTCGCCGAGGACCTTTGCCTAGTCTAGGTATGGAGCCCCATTCTGGAACGCTGGTTGGGTTTATCTTTGCCCTTGTCGCTCTGCCTTTGTCTTGGTTGCCATGGTGGAGGCAAGTTGAGCCGCAATTCTCCTTGGCGCTTCACTTTCATGTAAGTTTTTTCTTCTCTCTCATTCAATCATCTTTTTCTCTTCCTAAACTTCCTCTGTGTCATTGTTCGATCTATAATTTTCTGTTATAATTGGGGATTCAGAGGGCTTGCTTTTCACAAAGAGCAGCAGTTGTTTCAAATTGAGAAATTGAAGAGTAAAGACTATTATCTATATCTTTGTTATGAGTTGAAAATCATTGAAGCTAGCAGCAAAAAATGATCTACATGCAGTTTCCCATGACAATATCTTCAAGCCTCTTCTTGTGTTTCTAGGTTGGTAATGCATAGAAGTTTTATTTGATGAATTGCTTGCTTTGCTATGTATGTACAGATGATGTGTTCTTGTAAAATCATACTATTTTTTATTAAAGTCTTTCCAAAAATGCATGAGGAGATATGTTTTGTGTTTTGGGAATCAAAGTTTTTAGAATTTAGTCAATGTTAGGTGTTGGGTTTTAAAAATATTGTAATCTTGAAAGTACTTTGAGCAATATCATTTTGTTTATTATTGTTTATTATTTCATGTTGTGTTTGTGTGATTTTTAGGTTTGGGCAATATATCATGGCTCCAAAAACAAAGAGGGTTTGGAAACGTGATGAAAGTGCAAAGGCAACAAGAAAGGCTATGAGTGAGAAAGAGAACAAAAAGAATGCAGAGGCAAACGCTATAGCAAGGATAGAAGATGGCGTTGATTCCAAATTTGAGGAAGAGAAGGCGTTGATTCCTCCTCCCACGTTCATGGATAAAGAAGTTTCCACTTCTCCATTAGCGAAAGCTATGGAGGGTGGATTCCTTGATGACATTAAGATTTTTTGTTTCACATATTACAAGATCTTTGTGCCTATTTTGATAAACACTTCCAATTTATGTGTCTCATACATTGAGCGTGGTTTGGAAAGATATATTAATTCCATTACAAATGATGGAGTGGAGAACTCAAGAGCAGAAATTGTTATAGGATATTTTCAATGTGATTTTTTATTTCTTTATGTTTCTCCCTTGTTTTTGGATTTGTTTAATGCAATTTAGGTTGTTTTATATGTTCATTTTCTATGTTTGGATTCATTTATTTCACATATACTAGGAATGCAAATTGTTTTCATTTCATTTTTAAAACTTAATTTTTTGTTAAATTGGTTTATGTAAATGAAGATTGGGAGAATTATTGGTACCAAAGAGCAACCCACCTTCTTCACTTGCTCCAAGCTAATGATTACTATTATGCTAAGAAACTCTGGGAGAATGAGAGCTTATGGAAAGAAGAGTGGAAGGCAAAGCGGCTTGGAAAATGGCAACTTCTACATCCTCTTAGGACTAAGAAAATGCAAGATCAAATCAAAAAGCGAGCTTTAGAAGACAACAATATTGAAGAAAAAGAACCTCCAACAATTACAAAAAAAAGCAAGACAAGCAAAGGCAAGCCAAAGCCTACATCAAAAGGCAAAGGCAAAGGCAAGGGTAAAAGCAAGGCATGGGTATGTTTCATTCAAAACACTTTGTTTTCAAAATTCTCTAGTTTTTCTCTTTCATTAGTAGATTTCAATGTCTAGCATTACATTCTAATAAATTTTGGTGGAGGTTGAACTCCAAGTGTGTCCTAGCTCATTTCAAAAAAATTGGTCATTTTGGAAGGAGGTCATTTGTTTTGAAATAACAACAACAAACACTAAATTATCATAAATGGATTTTTTCCCAATTTTGTGAAAAAATGTTGTCATTCTTGCTTTAGAGATTTTGTGTGCCTCTTAACCCTTCAAGGACCATAGGGCATAGTATATACGCTACCGTATAATTGGTATTTGCTACCAATAAGAAATTTAATTTAAGATCTCAAATACCTCACAAGAACCGCTTTGATCTATTCTCCAACTTCTTTGTTGATCTCAAATGTAATATAGGTGTGAATCCATTCTAAATACAAGAAAAATACCTTGTACTGTATTGCTCGCAGCAATAGGCTTAAGTCATTTAGGGGTTAAAAAGCCAGAAAATTCTATTAATGAAGCTTGCAGTCCCCATTCAAAAGTACCTGGTGAAGTTCCAAAATGGAGAGACAAAGCAATTGATCGAATATGCAACATGTTTTGGAAGTGCTCCTCGAGTATGTAATTCCAAAGAACAAGTTTCTTATGTTTACTTGAACTGTGATTTTACATTTAAAGATGGTTCGATAGGGTATTGGAAAGATTCAACTAGTCGGAATTATATTGAGGGGATTTGTGTTGGAAGGGACGTACAAGAAGTTGTGTTTCTATTTAACCCCTAAATGCCCAAGGCACCCAATTTGGGTGTTTACAAAACTTTGAAGATGAATAAAATCTTATCAAATTATTATTTTTGGTATTTTCTTCTGAACACAAGTTTGTTTTGAAGTCTCTTTTCAATATCAAAAATTTGATTTAAAAAATAAACATTGATGATTTTTCTACTCAAGATTTTGTACAAGGGTGTCCAAGATTTTGTACAAGGATGTCAACTGTCATCTTGAGTTTTTTAGTGTTGGAAGATCTTGAAAATGAGCTTCAAATACACTAGAGCTTGGAGAAAAATCTGCATTAGATATCCATTTTAAGAAAATACAAGAGTAGATTTTGAAAGCTGTAAATTGACTAAAGTTAAACATGTAATGACCTTAAACATCATATTTTTTTGATGATCAACTTTTTAAATTTGACATGTGAAATGAAGATTAGAAAACTCCAAGTCTCTTTTGCAGTTTTAACACCCTCATGTTCAAACATTATAATCTTTCAAACTATAAGATATATTGTTGTGTTTTCTTTTTCCATATAATATCTAACATGTCAAATTTAAATTTGTACGGTTACAGTTTTTAAAAAAATGATGAGATTTATGAAAAGGTTGGTTGATTGGTTTCTTTTCTGAAAATTCCAAGAAGTTCAGATAGGCCTTGGGCATTTAGGGGTTAAGGTAGAGACACTTACTGCACAGAAATGTTCATAAAGTTCAAATTTGTGCTTGCAGGATCCAACTCATTTGGAGGCAGCCTTGTTGCTGATCGCAGCAGAGCTTTTCAAGGCTATGGAGGGGCTACAAACTTAGCACAAAGGGCTCAGTTAAAACAATATTGATGTGGATTAGCAAGCCCTATGGACGTGTGCAATTGGTCTAGGATTAGACTTGGCCTTTTCATTGAAATAAAACTACCAAGGCTCTGGCCTTATTCACGTTTCTTGATAAAATGGACGAGCAAATTTAATTGTTCATTTCAAAGCTCAACTTATGTGTTTGAAAATATTTGCGTTGTTGTTGAGTGCAGATTAGCATTGCATGACACAAATCCATCAGTTACAGCAACATGTGTAAAAGCATTGAAAGCGTTGAACACATTGCTAAGCTACTCTGCCAATGACTTTATTTCCGGTCATCAAGAGGTATCATTCTCCTATGTAGATAGCTTGCAGCAATGATTTGGTTACTCAGAAGCTTGTCTTAGCTCTTGAAATGAATTCTCAATTATGGTAGAATCTAGCAAATTCATTTTTCTTAAAATATTGCATTTATAAATAACGTGAAGGCGCTCAGGAATTAAGGGTTAAAGGGTCGGGTATGGGTGTACAGACTGTATTTGATTTGGTTGCATTGTCACCTAGTTTCCAATTATCATCATTCCCTTTATTTGAATGAATAAATTCATTTGCTTTTGTGCCTTCCAAGATTATGTTGCAGCATAAGGGTGTTCAAAGTACGTACAAGTTTTCATACTAACTGAAACTATATTGTGGCAACTTTAACTACAAATACTTTGAAATCAAAATCATTTATTCCCTTAACCATATGCTTCACCTGTAATGTAGGAGGACGCAATGTGAGCACCATATTCGTTAATTTGGGAAAACAAAACCTGATTTCTGGAATTTCAAATTTCCCTTTTTCAGGAGTTTTTAAGTGATTTAAAGTGAATTTTATGTTTACTGTTTATAACACCTTACATCAATGACATAATATCCTGAAGGAATTATCAAAAAATTCACTTCAAATTATCAATATATTCTCACAAATTCAAAATTCAATTTCTCAAAATATATTTTGGGAAATTGTTTTTCTCAAATCAACAAATATTGTGTTTTTGGCTATGAAAAAACATTATGTATGCCAAATAGGTAGTTGTGTTTTATTTGTTTTTTTCCTAAAAGTGATCATGAAAACATGATTAATTCATCAAGGGAGGCAACAAAAATCTCATCAAATACATTCATATTCTTAAGTAACACAAATTGTGAGGAGATTCACAAACATGATTCTAGGTCACATACTGTCCTTGCAAATTTCATGAGGTTAGCGTGTATTATTCACGATTGCAACTTTTGGTAACAATATTACCATTTTTAGGCACTTGTCACACCAATGACACTACTCATACTAGTGAATAATAGTATAGAACATTGTGGCCAAGTGTAGGTTGCAGCGAGCAACCTCTAATTCAAGGGTTACTTATGAAAACTAAATTTGAGATATTACTTTTGAATTGCAATCTTCATTGGTTTGAAATTTACCAAGCATCAAACTATTATTATAAATCAAGTTCAGTTACAATTTCAAAAAAATCTTACATATATTTAACTTGGAACATGGTATTCATTAATTTGGAAAAACAATAGGTACCATTTTGTACTTGACCTTAATCCAAAATTGCCACCTTAATTTAAAATAAGGAGGTCACCTGCAACCTAGTTCATGAACTTCTATACAAAATTTTAGAAGTTAATGAACTTTCTGTCAAAAAAGAGCGTATTTTGGAAGATATATATCTCATTTCATTTGAAAAAAATCAATAGATTCCCAATTCAATGAATATGACATTCTCTAGAAAAAAAAGCCAAGAGTCCCACTTTGTACGGTTTATCCCAAATTAATAAATAACACATTTTGGATAAATAATGTGGCCTAACTGATAGTTTGGCTTTAAAATTTTAATATAACTTTATAATAAACACATAGTAATTACATTATCTAACCAATTCTTTGAGAAACTAAACTTGCAAATTGTATAACATTAATAGACTGATTGCTACATGTCTCAAAATCTAAGCATGTGTCCCTTCCAAGTCTTTTTAAATCCTTTTTCATCTAATTTGTAGCTTCTCAATAAGCAATGGTAGATGATTTGTAATGCAAATTTTAGGGAAATAGAAGTACTTAGAATATTCCCTTATAAAATACCATGTATTTTGTATTTTATGAAAACATAAAAACCAATTCAGGATTTCTGATTTTCATTGTTATATATAATATAATCAAACGACATAAAATTTGTTAACAAGAAAACACAATCTTTTGAACAAAAAATAAAAAATTTGTGTCAATTTCTTGGGGAGGTCACTCTATGTACATTTTGAGTACCTCGTGCGATGAGGGGTTTACTTTTTGGGGGGCTATTTATCTTGTAGGCAAGAATTAAAGAATCCCTATAATTACTACTAATTGGCAAAATGGCTTATTTGATGGAACTTTATCATTACTTATACTTTCTATTTCAATGCAATTTAATCTAGGCTATATTCTATAAAAAAAAACCAAGAATTGAAAAACAAGTTGAAAGGAGAAAGATTAGACAAAGAAGTACACAACCCTGTTTTTCTTCCTAAAGCCATAAAGCTACCCATTTTAATTTGAAGAAATTGAGCATCTGATTGCCATATATATATATATATATATATATATATATATATATATATATATATGTATATATTCCAAGTATGCCCCCAATTGTACACACATGCTATTGGAAATTTAGTTTAGAGGATCCAATACATGACAAACTAAATTATATGTACAAAATACTAATGATCCACATTTGAGGGTTCCCTAAATTACTTATAATTTTTTTCTGGATTTTAATGGCCTCTATCTTATTTTTTTAGTTTTTTATAAATTTTAACCCAAAAAGAAAAAAAGACTATAGTGCCTAGCTAAGATGAAGGGATCCGGGCAAAATATTCATTTCATCTTAAGAGAGCATTCATCATAGCCAAACAGTGTGCGGGGAGTTTTTGAACTTCTTCAGCAAAAAGCCTACATTTCTCATTTTTATCCGGTTCATTTAGTGCATGCTTTGGCTATTCCCTCTATACTTACATTATAATTAGAACTTTTTTAAAATTTGGTCAGTTTTTAGCCGGTTGATGTAGATTTCAATCGGTTTTTTCCTCATTTCATTTGCCTGACTTTCTATTGTTTTTTTATTCTTCCTGTTCATTGTAGCCAAATATCCCTTGCAGCTCCCCAATACTAAATTTGCTGGGCTACTTCCATGTCAAGGACAGTGATCTTATTCAAGCATTTTTCTTACACATGTTCATCTTAGCCAAGTACTACTGTATTTATATTTTGTCGCACGTTGTTTCTAAAATGCACTAAGTTACCTCCTTGAGGCCAAGTTTTAATTGTGCTTGTGCTGCAACATTTTATGTACTTAGAAATATGTCAAAGGCATAATAAAGCTAGAGTTGGTTTAAATATTCAAAGAAGTGGTGAATATAGTTGTATTTTATGTTAAAAACATACTTCTGGAATACATCAAATTACAAGACGTTAAAAGGATAGAATGCTCATGAAAGTTTGGAAGAAGAAGGGGTAAAAGTATGAATCCGTTACCCAAATTATAAGAATATGCCAAGACCAAAATGAACACATATTGCATTAGAGCATGTAAACTCTTTCAACACAGTAGAGAGTTAAATAGATACTTTTCATTTCAACTACGGATATCTTAATAAATAAATAGTGGTTTTTGGTTGAGTACCAAAAAAAAATTGAAAAAATATATGACATGGCATGTGAAAACATTTAAAGTGATATTCTATATGCTCAATTAAATAACAAATTTTGACAAGGTATATTTTGCTTTGTGAAAACATGACATGCATTTTTATTCACAAATTAATATGAGTTTTTAGATAACCATGTTAATATTGAAGCATCTATCATTTAAAACTATGTAAGAACAAGAATTTTGGTATTGAATTAGTGCAAAAAAAATATCCTTTTGTTCAAGCCTTCCACCAAAGTTCACATAAACATGATATAAACTACAAAAATTGCATTGTTTTAGGGAATTGCTAAATCAACCACCACACTTTTTACTAAACGCACTGCCTAGCACAATTTCTAGGAGTTTCACAAAGAAAGTAAGGGCAAATTTTATATTCTATTGGATGATCATTTAATGATTATGGTGAGCATATTTATTCTAGAATTGTATATATGGAAATTAATTCAAGTAAAAGAAAGTAGAAAGTAACGAGTGAACTTATAGAAAGAAAGGAGGGAAGAGTGGATAAACAAAAGAAAAACAAAAGGAAATACTCATGTATGTTTGCCATCATCATTGAAAGGTCATTCAAAGTTATCAATTCTTTTCTTTAAGGAACTTCTGAACATGATGCAATGTGGTGGATTTAGTAGTGTCTTTGTTTCATAGCAAAAGGTGGATTTATTTGTTCACTGTGATTATTAACAATAATCACAAAAACATAACGTTTTTGTAGCCTTTTATGGTGGTTCATTAGATCTCGGCATGAAGTTGTATTTTCAAGCCTTCTTTTTAATTATAATATTTCAATGGAATGTGGATTGATGATTGACTTATTTTTGCCAACATTGGTTTAATGATTATTTATAGGTTTAGGATTAGATTTGATGCTAGTTGGCACTTGTTTTCTTGGGGCTTTTACATTTCCAATATATATGAAGATTGAATCAGTTCTTCATCATCTATTTCAATGTCTTAAATTAGATAGTGTTATTTATCAAAAGATTTGTTACTTTTTTGGGAAAATATGTCATGATATATGCAATCCTATGAAGTAACTAGCAAGGCGAGGTTAAATCATGCTAGCTTAAAGGTGCATTATTGTATAGATGGTTTAGACAAATAATGCGTTTAATCAAAAAATTGCATAGCAATAGGATTTTCTTGTATTATTTACTTATTTACTAAAGAGAACCCATAAAGGAATTGCATATATTGTTTTGTTTTGTAATACCATTGAATTTTTAGTTTGTCCAAAATGCACGACAAGCTCAATAATTTAGTTTCTTAAGCGCCATAATATGCCAAAAAGTCACATGTTATGCATGCTTAATACTATGTTAAAAGTTCTCCAATCCCATTTATATAACTTCTGCATGACCAAGTAATTGAAAAAATGACTACAATGCACTGCCATAAAAACACAATATACTACCTTATTCTAAGGGAGTGGTCGGCACATCCTTGCCTAATATTCAATTTACTTGATACCTAAGTTAAATAAATATTAGCATCAGTAATATTCTCAATGACAATTTGACTAAAAAATAATATCTCAAAAACTTTCTCATCTTTTTATTGAAGTATTTTCCTCAAACCGCCATCCTTTGGTAAAATGTCTATAGTTCTTTACAATTTACTATTGTGATGTTCTTTATTAGAATGCTACAATATGTATTTAGTATGTTAATGATTACTTAATAGTGACAATGGCCATCATAACCAAGATGGCCATGACCCTAAACCACCACCAAAATCAGATTATTGCTTAAATATTTTATGAGCTTCATGATGCTTGTACATTGAACTTGTTCTCATTGCATTGAACTATTAGAAAATAATGAGATATTGCACAATCCTTCATAACATAGAGGGGAATATGTGATTTTCCAATTTTACAGTTAGTCAAATGCATCGTGTGTTTGTTTTTTTTACACAATCACATATGATCTATGAAATGTAGTTTATGTTTTTCAAGTTTGCTATTATTCTATATGTACCAAATTATCTTTCCTTTGTGAACATGAATTAAAAAAAAAATTGTCATTAAGAAAATTTTATCTTTATAGAGACCAAGTGCCTGACTTTAATTCCAAGTTCAAAAGTATTGAATTTCATTAGTGAAGTTATGAACTCTCCAAAAGGCCCTTAACCCTTTAAGGTCGGGGCTCACTGGATCATTGTTAAGATTGACCAATTTTGGTTGCCTCGACTCTAAAGGGTTAAGAAGTGTCACAAAGGCTCTCAAGACATGTACTTCTTACATCATATAAATCACTAATCACATATTTCCGCCCACCCTTTGTATCCAATGCAATCATGAAAGTTGTATTGTTGTGCCATCTCAATTGAACAAGAGATGTACAATAAAACCATAATTTCTATTTTACTCAATTTGTATAATCAAGAGAAGTACTTGGATAGTCACTAGTGAAGAAAGTCATATGAAGTGGAGCCACTTCACACATGCTTGTAATGTACCATATCTAGGCTTAATAAATGTTAAGAGTATCAAATTTTAAGAGCCTTATAGAGGTTTCATAATTTTTTGATACGATGATTGTTGGAAATAAAGTTTGAAGCACATAGTTAATCAACTCAATATCCAAATTGATTTATATGGACATCAAATAAATCATGAAAGTCTCATTGCAAACAAATAAAATACATGAAAAGAACACAATGCCAATTGAGTGTCACTTATATTCATAAATATCATGTTATGTTCTCTTTGCTATTGTGACAAACAAATTTCAATTATAAATGATAATGTCATATACATGCTAATGTAATTAGATCTTCAAAGAAGACAAATAAAGTGTAAAACTACATAGCATTCTTGACAAGGACTACAAAATCCCCTTTCAATTACATGTCAAATGCTTCTCACAATTACGGCAAGACACTACATTCTCTCCCTTCTCTATCATACTTTTTGTAAAGCATGCATCACATGCAACTTTTGGAATTCTAAGAAACACAGTCTTTTTCTTTTTTAAATTTGAAATTAACTTGTGAGGTGGAGGTGTCAAACTAGGTTGAACTTGGCTTACATGCAATGTCTTCCCTCCATCATTCTTCTCTTTTTGTTGTAGAGATCTTCCATGTCCCATCTTTGTACGTTGCACATTGTTCTGAATAGAGGATATAGAACCTTTGCTTGGAAGTATAATACATGAAGGTTTTTCAAAAGTAAAAGGCTCCTTCATAGATTAAATACAACCCTTGATTATATCCTTCTTGTACTTCTTCTCCGCTCCTCCATAATTTGCCATGTTGGACTTTGCTTCTAAAAGTAGTGATTCCACTTCATGGATAACTTGCAAGAAATCCTCACCGTCATCATTGTCCGTTGTATTATCATTTATAATATCTTCATTGTGGAAATCTTCTGTGATAGGTTGAAGAAGTGGTTCTATGTTTGTACTAGAACAAGAAAATCCTTCATCATATAAATATTGATAATGTTCCTTCAATATCAATTGCACTACAAGAATGTGTTTGCATGTTCATATAGTTGAGGCACAATCACAAAAATGAGTACATACGGACATAGTGTACCTAGTATTTGGAGTAGTCTCACTTGCTATATGGAAGAGCATTTGATTGACATCCAGAACCTCTAAAACATCTTCAGGTTGACTTTCAAACTTTTGGAAAAGTCTTTGTGCTCTTGCTAGACGACGTCGATGAGGCTTATCATTTGCTCTTCTAAAGAACCTCCCAAAATCACCTATAATATAAAAAAAAATTTAGATGTCAAATATGACACAATTGAAAATGTACTAATAATCCAAAAACTAAAAAACAACAAGAATTTCACATAAGAAATACTTACTTATAACTTGAACTTGTTTGAAGTGGTCTACTAGAGTAGGCCCTCCAATGCAACTTCCATCCGCTGCACTTCCAATGATGGCAACAATCAAATCTCAAACTGATCAATTTACTTTTCCTTGTAGTAGGGTATACTTGATCCACTCCCAATGTTTTTCTACATGATTTGTTGTGTCAACACCGCCATATTCAAATAGTCTCCCAAATTTAGGCCACATTCTTCTCCAAGAGATTGTATCATTTGCCCATCCAAGTTTTATATACTCTTCTACCCCAAGAATATGCTCAAAATCTGCATAGAATTGTTGTTACTTTTGTTCAAAATGATCTTCTCATGGGCAATTCAAAAGTACATGAAGACTTTGCCACACTTTGTCTTTCTCTAGTATAGGTACACGTGTGAGAAAGTTCTCACTCCATGCTTTCATAACATGAAACCAACAAAAAAAAACCCGTCCTGCAACTTGCTCTTCTCCAAGTGATCCATCCTTCCAACAATGAATATCATTGTTAACAATACGTGTTATAGCATTCAACAATGTCTTGCATTTATCAATTATGAATGCTAATGGTCTAACCTCTCCAATATTGGAAAATACATAAGTCAATTCAAGTTCTATTGCTATTCCTTCATGCCCTCCATTTTTGTCTTTGGTACATAACATATAGAAAACATGCATGGCTTTTCCATCTTGATTTGGAACTACTATGGCATATAGGGGTAAGTCATAATGATTAATTTTGAAAGTTGAATCAAAAACCCATGAATTACCCCTTGAAAATTGCTTCGCATTTCTTTTCATAAATTCGTCTTGTATTACAACAACAAAAGGCCGTTGGTTTGGATCTTTGTGCTCTGGGCAATATTTTTGATAGAAAATAACATTTTCTTGTTTTTGAAGCCTAATGACTTCCACATTGGCAGCATCCCAATCATTGGTTCTTAGTGCATCTACAAAAACCACAATAAACATATACAATGAATTTTTTTTATAAAAAATATATTTAGAAACATGCAATTCAAAACAGCCGTAGAGAGAAAAATACCATTTGATCTCATGGAACATGATAGTTGCTCAACTTCCTTCGGAATAAGGAAAAATTGATATGTTATACACTCCATATCAGAAACCATAGCTTGCATTTTCTTCTCTTCTTGAACAGATACTAATGCCATTGTAGATGTACATATCATAAGCTTCAAATTTTCCATTGCAAAGGAAACAACCATTGGATGTATAGGCAAAAACATCTTGTCCACTTCCAAACCAGGATGATGCCCACTGTGCTTTGAATGCACAAATATTTTTGCTTCCAAAGAAAATTTTGAGTTTGTTGAACATATTTGGCTATTAAGAAGTATCAATACTTTTATTTGAAACTTGCATTTGCATTTCATAGACTTCCTTTCTCTTCTGTAAATAGAAATGCTCACATCATCTTCTCTTTTCCTCTTTCTTGATCTTTTCTTTCCACCTCTATGGCATCGAAAATATGCAATTCATTCACGATTTGTAAATTTTGATTGAGAAACATGCCTTATTACAATATGAGTGTTGCATATATCATCTAATTTGGCATCAACAAGTTCACAAGGGATACTGTGAACCTCATCCCAAAATTGTATATCTTGACAATGTAGACAAGATTTTAAACAATTGTCAATGTATAATAGGGATATCCCACCTACATTTTCAGCAATAGCCCACCTATTGTGTATAGCAGAAGTCGTGGCATGCAATGATAAATGCTTCCCGCTAAGACCAACATGAGAAGTAGACACAATAGATGACCAAATTCCTCTATGAGGTATTTCCTTCTCTTTTGTATCATTTGAAGTTGAGAGACCAACTCCATCAACAATTTCTATTAAATTCAAACTATTTTGAAGTTTCACCCACTGTTCAAGAGTGTGAATAGGATCATTGACATCTATAGGTCTTCCATGGCTTTTAAGAAATGGACAAAAATTCCCATCTGCTGCACGAATCTCATTGAAAGTAGGATTTGTTTATTTTTATAAACAAACAATCATAAGATTCCTACTATCAAGTGTAAATTGAATGAATTTAGTAAAAGATTCTATAGGAACATGATCAAAGGAAGGTTTGGAAAGCTCATCTATGAGATGTGTTAAGTCAGCAGTCACAAAGTTTGATTCCCGCCCAACATCTCTTTCCCACGTGCGCTCCATGTCTTCATCAGAATCAAAACTTGACTCAAAATCAGATAAATAAAAGTACGCATCTTCTATAATTGAGGAAGAAGTTGACAATTGAGCCTCCAAAGATCCATGAAGTATGTCTTCAACTTCTATTATGTACTCCACATCGTCTTCAAAATCAGTAGGATAGTAGGAATTATCTTCATTGAAGTCAATGTCCTCTTCCATGACAAAACCCTAAAATAAAGCAAAACTCCAAAGCTTCATAATAAAATGTCCTAAACCCTAAACCATAAACCCAAGAAAGACGGTGTTGTAATATGCTCATTATAAGTGCTTAGAAGTGAGTACTCCCATTACAACCCTAAATATTTGATAGAAAAAATGAGAGAGGAAAAAATAGAAATGCCCTACAAAGATTTCAAAGATGAAATGTTTCAAACCCTAAACCTTGAAACTAGAAAACCTCACAACTACACTATGAGTGTTTAAAAAAACACTATTTTTGTAACCCTAAATCTTTAACACAATGTTTATAAGTGGAAAATATTGAAGTTTTTACAAAGAGTTTGATAATAAAATGCTCTAAACCTTAAACTCCAAGAGGAGAAGGTGAGTACAAGCATCCTCTAAGTATTTAGAAGAACACTCTTTATGTAACCATAAACTCAAAGAATAAAAGATGAGAACAAGCATCCTATAAGTAATTAGAAGAACACTCTCTACACAATCTTAAATCTCCAATACAACAAAAGCTAGTGTTGAAAAGAAAATGAAATCTCTACTAGGATGTTAAGAATGCAATGCTAGATACCCTAAACACATACTTCTAATTACCACAAGTGACAAGCATCCACAAAGTGTTACAAGAACCATCTCTCTACAAGCCTAAACCTCTAAATGAAGAAGTTGAAGTATCCAAGAACAAATGAAGACCCTACTAGGGTTTGTCTCCCTTTCTCTTCCCTCTCCAAAGGCACAAAGCTAAATGATATAAATAGAGAAGTTCATTGTTAGCAATGTATATTGTATCCACTGATAATGTATGCGCTATTTTTTCTCCAATATTTTTTTGGGATTGAAAAAATGATATCCCACTCCAATATATGATATATAGATACTTAAAATAAATCCTTTGTATGAACTAAAATCAATCCCATAAACAAATTTAAAAATGACATATTCCAATCTCACATGTGAAAACTCAAATTTAATGATTGTAAATAATTTATTTTAATTAATAAGAATAGATCATAAAACAACATGCAATGACAATTTGCCAAGTTTCCTAAATCTTTTATTTCTCCTCATTCCTTATCAAAATCCTATTCAATTAAAATTCTAAGTATTAAGAATATATATTTTACAAAAATGATCAAATCACGGCTTAACAATTAATTTTAATTATGGATAACCATATTTTTTTGACCAATTTTATTTTTCATTTAAACTTAAATATCATGTGGTACATGTTGCAAAACCTTGTATTCAAGTGGTGACCATCCATTATTGTCCATAATATGCGATTTAGGCAAAGGAAGCCCATATACTATAGGGAATAGTGTATGGCCTCTCTCTAAAATTTTATGAGATGTGGCCATACACTATTGCCCAAAGTGCATGCCCATGGCAAAGTGAGCCATACACTTTGAACAATAGTGTATGACCTCTTTTTAAAATTGTATGAAGTGTGGCCATACACTATTGTTCAAAATGTGTGGCTCATTCCAGAATGAGCCACACACTTTGAACAACATTGTATGGCCACACCTCATACAATTTTAAAAAGAGGCCATACACTACTGTTCAAATTGTATGGCCACTCCAAAGTGAGCCATACACTCTTAATTCCAGTGTATGGCCACCCAACTTGCCGCGAGGGCCAGAACAACGAACTTGCCGCAATGAATTTGGAGTAATGAGGGTGGATAAACCTAATCCAGAAATCCAGCTCCGGAGCACCAGCCGATATCCAGACTGGAGACAGCGGGTATCCATGGGCAGAGAAGGGCAGAAGAAAGCTAGAAAGCTAGGCAGGAGAAGGCGGGCAAGTGGGCAGAGGCGTTTGACGAGAAGCGACTGGGACTTAGTGCCAAGGGTTGCCCCCACCACAGTAACTTATGGGAAGTTTTATGGGAAATCAATACATTTCCTAGTTTTGTTGATTAGGTTTGGCGATGTTTTTTTCACTCCGTGGCTGCCTAAAGCTCACTTTTTTCTTGGTGCAAATGTGTCATTTCTATTTACCATTCAATAAATTGCCGAATTTTTGAATTTCTCCTTGGCATATTCCCAAAACGTAATGTGTAAAGTTGGATTTTTTTTTTCATTATTACATGAAATTTTTAAAGGGGTTCATGCGTAATTTATGGTCTCATAATTTCATGTTCTTAAGAGGAGTTGAACTTGACCAAGCCTCCACCTTCTTGCAAATAAGAAATGTTGCTTTTGAAAAATGTGTGGATCCAAAAGAGGGTACATGCATTTTCTTAAAGGCTAGTTAGTACAACAAAACAACACATGTAATTCAACCCAACTTACTATTTTGAGAATCAAGTCAAACAAACATAAAACATTGTTTGAATTGAGGCCAATTAAGAAAATAATGTATTTTAAAAGGTTAACATAAAAAAACAAAAGTTGATTTCATTTTTCCACAAAAAATTATCATTAACCCCTAAAGGCCCAAACCCTCTTTTCTGTGAAAGTCACTAAAAACTGCCACTTTGGGGGGAATGAGTAGAAAAGTAGGAAATAAACTTTGTTTTGCAAATCCAATAGTAGGATTTTGCGTTAGACTAGAAGAGGTACTGTGGGAAAAAATTAGGTCATTCTAGATGAAAAGGAGGGAGATATTTACATCTGAAGGGAAAAAAAGGTTTTCTTTTGTGTTGTCCAAAAAATTCAAAAGCCTTTGACCACTCTTACATGACTAAAATAGCTCTACAAAAAGTTGAGATTTCTTTTTTCCATGTAGAAGACCAAGTTAGGTATGTGTGGGAAAATCTTCAAATCAATTGGAACTATACAACACATGGGAAAAAAATAGTAAGTAAAAAGAAATAGAGAATGAGTAAAATCACTAAATTGTTAAGAATTTAATTATTAAAATGAAAAATGCAAATCCTAATGGTTATAATGTTGTAATAAGAAATCTACTTCCTTTAGTTTAGTTTTTATTTCCAAATATTGAATACTGTGGAAAATAGAGGACTTCAAAGTTTATTTTAGAGTAGAGAACTCATAATTGCCTACAAACAAAAACTCCTCATAATTTTCATCTCATTGATTGAAATTGAATGATTAAAAGCTTCCCACATATAAAAAAAATCTAAAGAACCAATTTTAGATTATTATTTTTAAAGGATACAGTTTTTAAAGAAATTTTTGGGCTGCTTAGATTGCCCTCCCTCCCTCGGGTTGCAAAAATTCTTGCATAACTTCTTTGCCAAATATTAGAATGAAGAAAAAATTAGATGCCTGTGTAGGTCTTGGGAATCCCCACCTTCAATAAAAGTTTCAAAAAATGACACAAAATAGTTTTGCTATAGGTACATGCCCAAAATCCATTTGTCCCCCTAGGGGACAATTGAGGGGTTAATGATAGATCCAACACCTCATTTGGCCCTTCCAAAGCAGTTCTAAGCATGGCATCTAAATTCTTGCTCCAAATTCACAACACAATCTTGCTTTTGCAAGTCAAACTCAAAGACAAAAAAAAGACCCCTCTCACTTGGTTGCCACTCCTTGCCATCTTGAGCTCTTCAAGATTAGATTCTAAATCAAATGTATACATTAGGATTAGATTCTAGACCATTTGATTTGTGAGATGTTGTTTATTTGTAAAGTTGAATGTTGCATTACCCATACATGTCCAACTCACACAAAGTGTGTGCTTGTATACTAATATATGTATATATATACATATATATAGAGAGATGTGGACAAAAAGATCCATTCCTCACTCAAATCCTTTCCATGTAATTAATTTTTCACCAAATCTAAAACCAATGACATATTTAAAAGCTTATAAAGGGAGAAAACATGCATCAAATTTTGAAACATAGAGTATTCCAACTCTATGCCTTTAACCCGTGCCAAGTGTAATTTTGCACTATCAAATATGCTGTATTCATCAACTTTTAATCTTCCACCAACAATTTTTTAGCTTTTAACCACCTTTTGGAGCTTGAAATTGCCTCAACTCAAGCAAGCCTCTTGTAGAAAAAAGAGGGAAACAGTGCACTAAAATTTGACATGAATCAAATTAGGGGAAGTGTTAATAAAAAATCATTTAGAAAAAACATCAAATTATGATTACAATGATTTTAAAATCATTACAAGTCCACCATCAGTCTACGACCAATACATTCTCACCCCGTTATTAGAGCTTTCAACATACATAATTTTAAATTTTAGATTTAGTGAAGTATTGATGGTGTGGGAGGGGTGTGATTGAGGAATGGATATTTGTATCCTTGTCTCTATATAGATATATAGGGAATTACTATTGCAACACCCTAAATTGCTAACGGGACACCCCTTGTGAGCATGATACTTGATAATTTAATGTTTTTATTTATTTGTTTATTCAAGTGGTCCATCATTCTTCCAATCATGGCATTATTACCTCCTTGAAAGAAAATAAGAAAAGCACAAATTTTTGTTGAAATATCAGTGCACCAGTACTATTTTTTTGATGTCTTTTTGCTTTATCCCCTAAAAGCCCAAGGAGCCCACTTTAGGCTTTAAGAGAACTCGGACAGGCTCTATTGACTTCATAATTTCAAAATTTTTCATGAGATTTTTAGGATGGATGCTACTCATCATAACCTACATGTGAAGCTTTATTTCATGTCATTCCAATAAGTAATGCAAAAATTATAAGGTTTTTTCAATTTCAATGTCAAACTGGGCAGCAAAAAATATATTCTAAAATTTTTATTTTTATTTTTATATAATTTTATAGAATGATACCTACTTAAAAAAATTGAATCACTCAATTCCAAATAATGAGGTAAGAGTTAAAAGGAGTTTTATTTTGCGGGCAATGAAGGTAGGAAGAGGGTAGAAAAAACATATAAAGTTATCTTTTACTCTCAATTTTGAAAATTTTCAAATGAAAATGAAAACTAAAGTTACGAATTGTTTGTTAGAGCATTCTCACCATTGGGATTAACAATTTTCAAATTCTTCCAAAACTTATTAGCATATAAGTTACATCTTTCATTCATCAATACCTTTCACTTTACAATTTTTGTAAAAATAAATCCAAAGTTTTTTTTGGTTATATTTTTTATATATGCTTTCAACTTGTTTTCCAACATATTGCAAAAATTGCACAAGAAATACAACATACGTGTTTTTCTCTAAAAAGTTTGAAAAACAAAATTTCACCTTCTAGAAGGATTAGAAAAACCTACATTTTGAAGTTTGGATACATTGATCTTGCAATTGGTGGGGATGTTCATTTTGAAATTTTGGGACAATGTTGTTGTGCAAGTCAACTAAAGGATCCTATAGTTGGATTTTTGAAAAAGTAAGTTTCAATGAATATTTAGACCCTAGTTTGGGGACTAGTATTTTGAAGCAGTTTTGGGCCTCTAAACACAAAAGAATTTTAGGGGTTAAGTAACTCAAAAGTCCTATATTTTTAGTTTCAAATTTAAGCACACCTTTTTTTTTCTAGTATAGCCTTAGAAAGATAAAGGTGAAATGAATCTTTTGATCCAAATAAAAAAATCAGTATTAAAAATCACATTTCAT